>OY740770.1:7715461-7982316 GCA_963513935.1 Aphrophora alni
CTTACAATTTTAAACAGTATTATTTTTCGATTTCACATTTTTACATCTGTGTTAAACAAATTGCATTGAGTTTAAACAAAATCAGTTGAACCGACTTTGAGAAATTATATCTTTTGTAACAACATAATTTTCCGAGTGTTCTGATTACTATAAAACCGACGTTTTTCGAGATTTGGCGATCAACATTTTTTGTTTAGTAAAGTTTGATCAAAGAAGTACAGTTTCGATTTATAATGTTTTTCTTTTTTATGACAGCTAAATTAAAATGTTAAGCTATAAAAAAATTAACAACCCAGGTATATGCTCATCAATTTTAATCGAATAGAACCACTCTATTGGGTTTCAGAGTACACCAATATGTAAGAAAACATGTGAAAAACGAACAAAGTTGGATCAAAAAGTTCTAATTTTAAACTGGGGTGTGATTGATAACACACAATAACTCTTCCGTGATCATCGACTCATGTTATTTTAGTTAGTTTTTATAATTCATTAACTAACTTGTCTTCGGAAACTCGTTAGAAGGTTTACCTACGAATAGTTTTCCCTCTTACCAGTTCATGGCCAGTGTTATACTAGTCTACCTCCTTCAGTCAACACCCAAAGAAGTCTTCATACTTCACGCTAACCTAACCTGTGTAATATCAGTGACCCTTTAACGTACTGTTATTTTGTTAGCTTTTCCGATGTCAACGAATTTTACAAAGGGAATTTATTCATCATTGATGTACTGTTATAATAAATCGTGACATTCCCTGTGGTTGTTTGTATTTTTATTATTTTTTTTTTTGACTTCTTCCGTTACTTTGACTTCTTTTAGACTCACCGTTACATCATTTCCTGGTCCAGGTCCTATGCATTTCGCTGTAGATCACGACCCTAACAAAGATTTTCCTCGTGATTAGAGTATGTTTTATATTTGTAAAGAAGCTAAAATAAGACGATGAACGAAAAAAAATAATTAAGTAAAAGTAAAGTTTAATTTTATAAAATCTGGACGACATTATAAGTCATGCATTTATACAGTAAAACTGACAGAAACTCTGATCTTTTCTCAACAACATTTCATTCACAATTTGTTACACTTCAGATCTCAACTAGTTTTATTTTTGTAAGTAGAATTTTAAATATTCCACTTTAGAAGGGGTTTTCAGTTGGGTAATTTTTTTTTTAATCATTAATACGGAAAATACAAAATTTATAGTAGTAAAATATAACTTTATTACTGTCCCTGTTAACTGCTAAAGAATTCAATTAAATGTAAAAAGTGTTGTCATTCCAATTTATTCCTTACGAAAAAGTACATTAAAAAAGAAACTGCACACTCTACCCGTAAAGTATTGAATATATAAAATTCTTTTAAAGCAAAGTTCGTAACTATGTCATTGTTGTAAAATGTATTATTAATGATCTAATTATATCAAACAGTGATATAAAATTACCGTACAATTATTAGGAAAATAGCAAAATAACGGTGATTTTACTTGAACAATTATTTTCAATAAATAAACATTTCCAAAATTCGTATCAACCCGATATCCTTAGTTTAAAACATAACCTTTGAAATATGTCTTTAATAAAAGTTCAGTTTTGTTTCTTGATTTCGTAAGCTTAATACGTAAATAATATCTAGGTTTTTATTTTAAATGAAACATGTCTATGTGTAACAGTAATCTATTAGTATTTTGGATGTATTGCAAATAACAACCATCAAATGAAACAAAATAAATTTTATTTTAATCCGAATCACACAGCAATAAACACTTTATATATATTTGTAGAGTAAACGAGTAGAAATACAATTACAAAAATTCTGCTCTTAAAGTGTTTGATGTGTATTTCGTACAAAATTACTGTTTCCTTTACACTTATTTTCGTATTACTTTGTTCAGAAGTTTAATTAAGGAAGTTTTTCGACATATACTGCAAACAGCCACTCGCAACAAGTTAGTGGCTTTTTAGTTTTTATAAAAATGAATTAGGAAAAACATATATTTATGTTATTTATTTAAATCTGTATGAATTATATACGAGTTGGTATTTACTTCTAGTTTAAAGAAGAAAAAAAAAGTTATTGTAATTGTATAAAAACATACTACAAAATTCTACAAATACTACGCGTTTGTTAGTTTACTCCTTAAAAATATTTAACACCCTGAGGGGAACTCTTGTAAAATTCCTAACAACATATTATGAGCATACCATCCTACCATGCAACTCATGAGTCTTGTAGTGAATGTTTTGCTTCTTATTTTTTGTTTTATCTAACTTTAATATCATGCAATGCTTATCGTTCGAATGTATCGTTGGTCTTCTTCATTATTCGAAATTTGGCATTGCCTTAAAATATTTTGTTAAATATTCTTTTAATTTTGTCTTATTTGAACATCGTGGTTACACAAAACTTATATACCTACTATTTATTTAATTACAAAAAACACACATTGTTAATGAGTTCACAGTAATTAAAAAAAATATGTTCACCATTGTTTTAAACAGAATTGCTATTAAGGTAATAAAACAATGTAATAACAGTTTAGCCTAAATGAAGTTCCTACATTTTCTTTGCATCTTTGTATAAGAACGGGTTTTATTGTGTTGCGTAATATTTATTATTATTATTTAATGTAATTATGTTTCAGATAATTATGTACAGAGAGAGTAATAAATATATAGATTTTTTAAATGAAGAGATTATAACACTTAAATAACAGCTTATAATAGTTATTTTGAAAGGTTTAGTTAAAATATGAAAAACTTTTCAACATTTTACAATCTAATTTTGTTATTTAAACAGTAACACAGTATTAAAATAATACTTTTCCCCTACTTAAAAATGATAATAGTTTTGCAATTATACAACTTTGTCTATTAATAAGTACCAAGATAAACCATAAAATATAAATTATTATCCTTATATCTTACCACCTAGACGCTATAAGAGTATTAGAAGGATAGGAATATTTATTGTTTTATTGCCTTTTATAAAGCTTTGATGACCGTTAAATGTTTCCCCTTTAACAACAACCAAAAAACATTAAAAAAAAAAAAAAAAAACAGACTATCGCGTAATAGGCTCAAGTTACAATAATTTGACACAGTCGGTATCTTGAAAAAGCTGACCTTGGGTAACATTGTTTAGTACACTAATAATATATAATATTACAAACCTGAATGTACATTTAATGTTTATATTTCAAATTGATTCAAATTATGTTGTTGATTTGAGAAAAACTTTTAGAGGAAAAAGAAAACGTTTTTCAGCATATTTAAAAGATACATTTCACTTATTTTGGTGCCTCTAACACTTACTTCATTGTTGTCCTTTCCGTTCCCTGTAGTAGGCTTAGCAATCCTACGGTAGTTAAGTGGATTTACACATTTTTCACGATGTATTGGGTTAAATAACTTGTTTTTACCTTTACTAACAGATGCCACTTTACTTACTCTTGTTCTATTCCGCTAGTAATATATTCGTTGGCTATGGGTCTTAATTTTATGTTTCTTTCTTTATTTTGTTCATAAGACGATGATAACTTTGATTTTCAGTTAAAAACATGAAAACAACTTTTTCCCTTCCTTCTGAAACATTCTTTACTTTACGAAGTAACGAAGCCGAGTCTAATTGCGATAACTAAATATTGGGACGCCTGCAAACCCGACCATTTCCAACGGTTTTATAAATTTACTATAAAAAAATAAAAGCTGAAGATAATAAAGTGGATGGCGGTAGAAGGCAACGAGTTATCTCAACTACATTATAAGGGTTCATTTAATTGTGTTTAATGCACCATATAAAGTAAGATGAAAAGGTCAGGCTCAAATGTCTCCATTGTGGCTCAGTAATGAGGTTTCACAGTTCCTATTACACCCTCCATAAGTCTCATGTTTATTATTACTGTAACAGTAAACTGTAAGAAACCCGCTTCACACAGTGGATTATAAGCCTAATTGTTAATATTATAATTGGTATTCTCTCGCAGGGGCTTTCAGGTGCGGCAAGTCCGAGGGAGACTTCCTGGATGTACATCTTTCATCATATATATAGTGTTGTGTTACATCACTTTCTTTCATATATCCTATCTAGTCTCTCTTGACCAACTCTTTTTATGTTTCTTTTCTAACGCTAATAGAGTATTTATGTGATAGGAAGTCTTTATTTTATAATATTTTTCTTGGCAATGATGACCGAAAGTTTTTAAACAAGAAAAAGAATATTGTTGACGGTGAGTATATTATTTATTGTATATTAGTTATTGTTGTATATTATTTATTGTGTATATTATTTATTGTTATGTGTTATTATTTATTGTTTATTATTTAGTATATCAATATTCGGAATGGCGAATAACAAATCTTATAGAAAGTATTGTTGGTAATGACTAGAGCAATGTTAATTACAATGTAAATTTTATGATCAGTTGTTTATTGCGGTATGTGTGAGGTTATGTTTTAGATTTTAGATGATTTTTCACCGCCCGCATTATATAAATAATAATTCCTAAAAATGTCTGACAGAAGGGCTTTGTATATCGGTAAACTTGAATAATGCCCCTTTTTTTATATGTTTATGCTACAAGTATGGCTACAACGTATGGCTATGTGTTTGTAAGCCATATTGTATTGTATGATACATACTAAACTATTGGATTACACTAACAAATGCATCAATTTAAAATTCTAAGTACAGTCTCGATATGTAGCATTATTGTACTCACTTCCTGATTTTCTGTCATAACTACGTTATCAATAACGCAAGATAAATGTACAGTCAGCAAATTAATACGACTAGTATAGTTTGTAATTGTTAAATGACTGTACACAGAACGTTTATAATTTAAAGCTTATAATTTACAATGAAACTAAGTTAAACAATAGCCTTCAACTTAGTCAATTTATTATCTCAGTTAAGTTTTGATTGCCATGGAAACAATTATTGAAGATGATTTGAAAGCTTGATCTAAAGTTATTCTTCCTCGATAACATCTAACGCTGAAATGTATTATTAAATAGGTACAGTCTGTTACTGAGCAAAGTTGGTCAGTAGTTTGTTAGATGGGAGAGTTAGTGTAGCTGGGGGTGGAATGGTGAAGTTTGTGTTTGCCAGTCATAAAGTTTGAGTTATATCGTGTTTGTGTTTAACGGCCAACGTACAACGTGTTGTATAGTGTACGTGTATACTAAGTGAACAAACACATTATTTTAAATTTGTTTGAAAATGAAATCATTCCTGAGCAGATTAAGTGTTATTTTCTGTTGTTACTTTTTTCAGGGAACACAAATATGAAAGCAAAATGTTTAGTATTAATAAGAATTGAATTTGGCAAATGGTGTGATTTATTGAAACTAATAAAAACATGTGCAACCACTATAATTAATAATTTTAACCTCATTCTTTGTCGGTAGGGACATAATGTGTTTATTATTATAATACAATTTTAGTTTTAAATTCGTTTTGAAAAAGAAAAATATCTCGAATTCAGTCCACATGGCAGTTGACAGGACAACTACTATAAATTTTTGTCTATTCCTATAGGATTTTTAGTAGCTAAAACTATGACTGTAAAAAACACCTTCTTTAAAATTTTAAAAATACAATAATTTGAGATGTCCATTTGTCTGTTTTTATACAGGCTATGTTACCATTAATTATGAATAAATAATTCAACTCCTCTCCTGTTTTTAAAAAGTGACATAAACTTAACATAAACTAGACACAAATAAAGATCCCTACCCCTCGAGTAATTTAATTGCGACCAGGTCAAGAACAAGTGCTTATATGTCATTTGAAATATGTTATAAAATTCTTTTTTTTTGTGATATTTGTTGTAAATTAAAATAACTTACACGTACTTTCGATTTGTAACATATAAATTTGGTAAAACATGTACATCTTCCAAAAATATACATTAATTCCTTTCACAAGATAATAATAAAATAAAATATCATACAAAAGCATTTGTTAATAAAATGTTGTAACTATTATGTAGTAGCTGAAGACAACCTCATTTTGTACAAGTAAAATTAATATAACATAATTGCAAAACAATTTTTTTAAACAAATTATTATAATTATGATTTTCACAATAATTAATATTTATAAAATATGAGACGCATTTTGATACAGTTTTCATTACTATCAGGAATGCAATTAGTGTAACATTATTAGTGTCATTCACAAATTGTAATGTAGTGGAATTTTTCAAAAGAAAATTAACATTATTTATTACCAATTAGTTGCTAAACCTTTGTAATACGCAGTGAATTGTTGTACGATAGAACATTATTTTGTGGATTTAAACGTTCCCTGTGTACGAGACAGGTAGAAGTTATAAAGTTAATCCTAGCATAAGACAATGTAACAGTAGCATAATTTAGTAGGTGTTAGTTAGAAAAGCATCATTTGAATCTTCTAAAAGCACTTTTATGCTTTGTAGACAGTTGTTTGAACGGATGCAAGTACAGTCCTTTTCTGTGATAACAGTTGAACTGGTTTGTAATGATTAAATTAGAGTTTCATTTAAATATACATTGTAATAAAATAAACAGTTTAGTTTTTTTTTTTAAATCACCGGGTCAATTATAACTAAATAGTTTAAATGATCGATGTTAAATTTTATTACAGAATGTACTAGAAATATATAATTTTGCCGCAAATATACATTAAATTACTCCATACGTTGACATAATGCATACACGATAGATTATAGTATTACCATTATCTTTTCACTTTTACAATACAAATAAAATAATAATTAACATTTGATTACTGAAAACTTAAGGTCACATTAAACAACAAAACATTTTAACTTTATTAAAATAAGTATATTTTTTGGGGTTAAGTGTTTCCGATCTGCATGACAGACAATAATACAAATAGATAGACCCACAATAAATTGTTTAGACTCTTTAATTACTTCTAAATGTATTTTTCCCCATTACTTCAAATATATTTTTATGACGATATCAATGTGTTCATTATACTATACTACATTTAAAACTAAATATTTCCTAAAATTGTTGTTTTACATAGAAGCAATTCAGTGTATAGCTGTTTAAATACTGTAACATATACAGAAGAATGGAACAATATAATTAATACATTTACCATCATGTCAATTTGTCATATGACGTAAAAATGAAATAAGAGTAAAATAGCTATAATATAACCGTTGACTATAATTTTTATTAATAAAATTTATAATTTATAATTACGTCCAAACACAGGCTCGAAGCTAATCTAACTTCAACCAAATTATTGATTTTTCAACCTTACGTAAAAGACAACATTGATATTGAGTTTAGTGTCTTAATAAACAATTTAGCTTTTTTCTTTTAGTTTCGATTTATTGGCTGTATAGAAGTCGCTTAATAGTATATAAATAAACTAAAGTATTTCAATCAACACATCTCTTCATGTCATTCGCCAAAGGGTAATCACTTTTACTACTTCCATAATTTGTAGTGCCTAGAGTATCTCGACATTCATCTGTTTATTAGTAAGTCTATTCTAAAAGCTCGATTGCATCGTTGTTTTTTTTATCCCCATACTTTCCTTCAGAGACCAAATATTTTCCTACTAATTTCCTCTCCATATTTACAAAAAAATTTCCCTATTCTTTTAAGTAAAGCCTACATCATACTTTCATCCATCACTTTTATGAACAATTTTATAAACTATTAGCTTTGTTTAAGTCCAACGTTTATTTTAGATTACATATAAAGATCCTTTGAACATGTTACAGTAAACATTATATTGATATCAATCAGATCAATATAATTTCCTTTTATCAATATTATATCGTTTCATGACTTTTTAAACACTTAAACGTTAAAGATTTTGAGAAAACTATCGCCAGTTGCCAGAACTTTTGCATTATATTTTTATTTATTTTATTATTATTTATTTTATATTATTATTATACTCTCTCTCTCTCTCTCTCTCTCTCTCTCTCTCTCTCTCTCTCTCTCTCTCTCTCTCTCTCTCTCTCTCTCTCTCTCTCTCTCTCTCTCTCTCTCTCTCTCTCTCTCTCTCTCTCTCTCTCTCTCTCTCTCTCTCTCTCTCTCTCTCTGTGTGTGTGTGTGTGTGTGTGTATTAATTATAGCCTACCTAAATCATCCTGGAACAAAATGAATTCTCCATTAAACTTTAACCTTATTAAATTTATCTAATGAATGTGAAATGGTTTAAATTAGAACATGGTGGATGTCGATAGGTTGGGAGCTTTAGAGAGCATCCATTGTATGCTATGAGTAATGGCTCCCGTATACATCATTATGTGATTTAAATTTAATGTGTTTTACAACTACAACTATTGTATGGGAGGAGGGTTCTACTCCTGTTTTGTTCGATATTGTATATTAGATTTAAATTATTTTATTTATTTAAAGTCTGAGATTGTTTCAATATTCAAAAGTTATATATATATTTTTATGTTATTTTCTTTCTACTTTTTTTATTTTTATTTATTTATTATTATTATTTTTTTATGACGATGACTACTGAGAGATCTTTCCACAAAATAAAAGAATAATTATAAAATTACAGAAAATTTCTTTTGCTTATCCTATTTTAAAACATTTTTTATTGAAACGTATCCACACGCCAACGTTTCGAACTACATGTTGTTCCGTTAATTTCACGGTGAATAACACACTATTTTCACAAAATTGTTATGCAGATTTCTATCAGTTTAAATATCAGTTCTTGTTGAGGAAACAAGATTTTATTGGCTGGAGTGTAGAGAAAGACAATAGATATGTTGTTTACAGTGTAATGACGGATTGCCTTTTACGCAGGTAGTAAATATTCTAAATAAAAACAAATTCCGAATAACAAATAAAAACGAAACAAAACTGTTTGTTACCAAAAATGGAATTTCCTAGTTGTCAGTTATAAAGCGAAACTTAAACATAGACGCCGAATGTGAAGAAAAAAATCATTTGTTTATATTTATATTCGAGGGCGGGTTAACGTCTTTCAAAAAGTGCCTAAACAGTCCTTTGTATAATACCCAAAGTATTGTTTTAATAAATAATGGAGACTTCTTAGTGAGTTAGTCACTCACTTATATTGAAACAAATTTGGGTTCAAATGAATTTAAGTAGTAAGAGAGGTGAGTATTTCATAATGTGAAAAGTTTATGTTTTCATTATTATAACTATGCTAGTAGAATTTATTATTTACAAAAACAATTTTTACTTTCCACAATTGTGTTCAAAAACATCTGACATAGCTTGCCTTATAACGATGACAGTTTCAGAGTCTAAAGTGTGGTAAGGTATATTTTTTTCATTAGCCTAAATATCTGGCGGAATTAATTGCATTAATATCAATTAGAAGATAAGATGCTAGGTGGCAATAACCTCGACACGACAGATCTTGAAAGCCGTGTCTGATACAGTAATCTTAGGCCACTCTACTAATGACGTGATTACATTAAAAATACGTTTAGCTGTTTTTTTACTTCTAATCCATCATCAGGAATTTATTTGTCGAAAGGGTTTTCTTGAATAAATCTAAAGTAATTTTTTTTTCGGTAATGATCTACGATTAAAGTATCCAGTGAGAGATTGATTAAATTAAACTTTAGGCGTTGTGTAAATTAGTTGGAAACAATTCTAAAAATAGATGCTGTGATAATTTAATTGTTTTTATGGATTGTATTGATAAGTTTCGTTGTGTGTATGATAATATCTATAATTTTTATCATTTTTGTAAAACAATTAAATTCAGTTGTCAAATATATTGCGATATCATTTTCAAGATTGGTAAAAAATAATTAAATTGAACCTCAGGGGCTCTTTATAGTGAGTACGGACGTTTAATCCCAAGGCAAGTAGAGAGTTCATCCCCAACCCCACGCTCGTTGAATCGGGACGAGATGTTACCGGGTATGAAATGTTACAACACCCTCGTTTTAGTCCTAATGGGCTTCGAAGCTGTAAGTATATCATTCGCTACTCATTGAGTACTCTCTAAAACCTAAGTATCAGTGAAAAAACGAAGGCTCAATTTGAGTGTAATTATTTTACGTATCATATAAAGAGATCGTTAATCAAACACAATAAAACCTTTCATTTACATTTACTTCTGTAGTTGTTGTAAGGAAAGTTTTGCGTATTGGTTCATTGGAGGTAAACTTGTGATTTATTACGTTCTGTGTTTGTATTCACCGTTAGTTTGGAGGAACGAGAAATGTTTTGTTGAAGATGTTTCTATTTGCAAACACGTGTTAATACAGTTTATTTTGCGATGTTATTTTAAGGGGTTCAATGAAGAGCCGAAAAACCTTTTAAAATTTTGTATTGTGATTATTATTCTATGGACTATACTGTTTAATATAATGTATGATAACATTATGTTTCTAAAAGGGAAAGAGATGTTATAAAAAAGAAGTCAGTTTGAATTTCCTACCAAAAAAGTATCTTCGACCTTTCTGGCTGTTTTGGTTATAATAGTACTCTAGTAATTGTTACGATCAGTAATTTAATTTTACTATGTTGGCTAACCTGTGTCTAAATATGTTTATATTGTTTTAGTGACGTAATATAGTGTAAATAATACCTAGATCTAGTAAAATAGTAAAGAAAGGGCAAATGTGAGTTAGCCAAGTTGTGTGGTAAACACAAATGTTATATATCTCCTAGGCTTAACGATACCCCTATACCAACACCTCAAGTAAATCATATACCTGTTAGCTCTTTTTCGAGGAAATTAAAGGATAATTTTAATTTAACGCAAAACTCCAATTAAGTGACAGTGGGTTTATCTAATTTTATCTGACGTTGTGTGAAATTGCGGAGGCATACTTAGAACAATAATAATGAGTTAGCTTCAGAACTATAAATCAAATTTGACATATTTGTAACTATTTTCGTCCTTGCTTTAATTTTGGAAATTCAGTTGAATAGCTTTTAAATTCAAAGCCATTTATTAAAATTATTTTTTCTGTTATTTCAAATATGCACAGTCATTATATATTGCAACTATCCAATACGAGATGTGCTCAACTTCATTGTGAGAAATTGTTTCGAAACTTTTTTGGTCGTAAATTTATTCGATTTTAAATTAATTAAAATATGGTAATATTCTAATAAATAAATCTACTCCGATTAATGTTTCCACTGATTAAGTATTTATTACTTTATCAATGTTTTCATAACAAAAATATATGAAGTTGCAGTTGTTTTCCTCCTCATAATAATCACTCTGTCAATTTTAACTGATTAAAATTAATCAAATTAATGCAATATGTTTTTTCTCTATCACTCTTTTAATTTGGTTTACTAATTACACTGACAATGTTTGTAAAGACTACATACTGATGACAAGTGAGATATAATATTATATTTGAATTTAATAAGTTATACTTTTATTAATAATTAATAATTACAAGTAACTACTTCCTTTATTATTACTATGTTAGTATTTAAATTAAATACTAAATTTAATTTAAATTAAAATTAGTGTAAAATTTTATAAATTCATTTATTAATAACGTTTGTTTAATACAAATTCTGTAAATAAATAGGCTTTAACATTAATTTCTATCATTAATTTATCACTCTAACGAATTAAAAGTTTTAAGGTACTTAGCACTTGCAACCTAAAATGTCTCTTACTAAAACTTAGTAAAATTTCTCTTATATGATTCACTATAGCTCATTGGTGAATATACTATGAAAGAAAATTCCAAAAACCACAATAAAACACTAACGACTCAAAGACTGTATAGTTATGTTTCCACCTTATGTACATTTCAATAGCACTGATATCATTCTTAGATGTACAATACATACTAACCTTAATAACAGTTGGCTTCATCACACAACACGTCAATGGGCGGGGAAACGTCAGATATCATCTAATACATTCTATGAAATATTTTTCTGTTGATAATAAAAGTATAAAAATAAACTAACTTAACCTTTAGAGTAACATTTAAAATCATAGCATGAAAAATATATTAATTAACTAATAATGGTTGATAATAATGACATAAAATCTAAATAAATCTAAGAAAGTGTCTAATTGAGAGTGAAATTTCTATGAGGTACTCAAGTAGGAGCTTGGACATCCTGAGTGTAGATACTTGAATTTACACCATTTTAGGTTCCTTAGGTAAAATATAGAACCCTTACTATTTCTCGTTCTTATCTGTCTATCTGTAACCCCCAACCAATCTACACAGATAAAATGATAAGTGCTATATTATATTTTAAATTTTACATTACAATTATTTGTATTTTCACACGTAGCAAAAATATAGTTGTAATTTAAAAAATAGCTTGGGGTAGTTAAGGGGCAAAAATTATCTATTGGAAATATTTATTTTAAAAAATATATATTATATGTGAAAATCAAATAAAACTATATCTTGCCTTTTTTAAGAATATGTAGGCCTATGTTAAATTGACGAAAATTAATATGTAGAGGCTATGACAAATATAAAGTGATATATATCATATCCCACTAAAACTGCCCTCTACATTGAATAAAGCGAGGCCTAAATATCTGAAAAATATATAAAATATGAAATAAAAAACAAGGTAAATACTTGTAGCATAATCTTTCTTATGACAAATTGATCTTAATTTAACACCACAATGATAAACGCCGAGCGTATAAATTTTTTAAGTAGTTTTTATGTTATGTGAGATAAAGAATGCAATACCCATTAAAAGATGCATTCCATATTCAATGATTTCTCTCTATCAGGAAAAAAGGTAAAACCACGGACCTTTGTAATATCATGCGTATTTCTGTTTGTCTGTAAAATTTAAACTTCTGCTTGAAAGCCGTCATTATATGACTACACACCCTAAGTCGCTTTATTCATGTAGTCTTGGATTAGATCTCTCTCTTTCATATATTCTATCAAGCCTCTCTTTATCAACTTGTGCTCTCTTGAAACCCTGATACTATTAGAGTATTAGAGGTCTGGGGTATATATTTTACTTTATTTTCTTCTTTTCTTTTAAGACGTTAATGACGTATATATTTTTATTTTACCTTTAAAGAAGAAGATGGGGAAAATACTTAAATTAGTACCGTGATTTATAGTTATGGTAGAAGTCAATGGATGTGGTGGGGATGATTGCAAATTTAGTCTAAAATGATAGATTTGTTAAATTTAAAATCATTCAATTATGTCCATATATAGACTATCCAAAATGTGAGGATTCTTCTAAAGGTACTTATTGTTGTTTTCTTAACTTCATCTTAGGAATTATCCTCTTCCTACAATACTTCCCCAATAGTCATTCCAAAGTTGACTTAAGTGTTCCTTATCTGATTTATCCTTGAGGATTCCATTCTAGAACTAATTTGCTGAAGTTGTCATTTTCCCCTTCTAAGTGTCAGTCCTAGCTACCTGTATTTGATTTTCTTAATTATTTCTCTAATACGCTTAAAGCAACAAACTCAATTTAGTTTTTAATTTATTCTCTTTTCTGGCTAACGAATAATGAGTAACATTCTAAAATCATTATTGCAATTGTTTTTAGTCACCAAAATTATGTTTGGAATGTTAATAAAATAATCCACAAAGTAACGCAATAGGTATTGTTATTGTAAATGGTTGTAATTATAAGTTTTAATAGGAAATTAAGAAGACTTAAAAAACCATATCAATATTATCTTTTAGTTTGATTTCTTTTAATAAAACAAACAACTTTACCAAAATTTACAGGTTTTGAAATTACACTGTTGACCATAATGTCGTTACATGTCATCGTATTGAAGCATGGTAGGTACCATTATATGCAGAATTGAAATCTGAAAATTGGTACCTTTAGGTTTTCAAGTTGAATAATTAACGAGAAATAATTAAAATACTATTTTAAATTACCACCGTTTTCAATTATATATACAATTTAATAGGGTTGTACGTGAGCACGCTACAGTTTCTTTTACCAAAATTCATGTACTATGTTTGTTTTCGAGGCCAATGTTATGCTTATGTATAAATGACAAGGATGACGTATAATATGCATGTCAAAAACACTTTTTTTTCAATTTCCTGAGACCTTTGAAAAAGTGAAGATCTGTCAAAAAAAACTAACTTCAAAATGTTTTACAATTACTACGTTAAAAATGATTATAAACCTTATAATTCTTGGCAAACTTCAAATACAACATTAAATATCAAGTATTCCAAAATGTATATTAAATTACAGTAAATAACTTGTCATTTTCCACTTTTTATCAAGACCTTTAAAATAGTATCCCCTTACAACTTAAGATATATTAATAGACCTCTCTTATCAACCACCACCCCCTCTTTCCCAAAGAGAGTGAATTAAACTTATGTCAAAAAGAAGAGTAAAAAAATAAACTACTATCCCAAAAATGTAGAAATTATTTAAGCAGGAACTGGACGTATGACACAATTGCATTCGTTAATTATGTAAGAAAATATGAATTGTCTTCTTTGACCTATTTCAAGATAATAGAAACAATAATCAAATAATTAAGTTATTTCTTTTATCTAAAACTTACAACTATAACTTTAAAATACCATTATAAATAGAGTTATTTAGTTTACAACAAGGCAAGATGAAGTGCAGTCAGTTTCTATTTGGTACAGTTTCATTAAACGTGATTGTGTTGCTATTTCTGACTACATTGTATAGTTATGTTTTTGTAAATTGTCAGAGATTCAAAACTGGACCCACTTATAACCTTACAATGGGCGAAAGAGAGGAAGGTGACAAGTGAGTAAAATGAAATATTATATGTCACAGTACTTACCCGGCCCCATCCTAATACAAAAACTAAACAATTTAATGCCTAAAAGTTGGTCTCTGGTTTTGTAGGATTATTTATTTGTTTTGATAGATTAAAGGGGTCTTACACACTAATTTTCTTTAAAACAATAGATTTTATGAACCTTGTAATTGTGTATATCGCTTTTTTCTTGATATCGACTAAGTGCAATCGGACTTGAAGATGTTTATAATGTATACATCTTCACTCGCTTCGCTCATGTCGTGATGTAAACATCATATTTTCTAATTATGTCACGGTTTGATAGTACATTTCTGATAATAACTTTGTTTTTGCCATCTAAGAGATGTATTGTTTGATATAAATTGATTTGGATAATACATTAGATATGAAGAATAAACAGTTTAAAATGCCTACCATTTTTACAGTTTAAGTTGAATATTTTTGAAATTCAATAGAGTTCTATATGGCTACACTGTAGTCAAAAATACCAAATTTCATTTTCGCATCTTATTTTTGGGCTCCTATTAGAAAAAAAAAGATTACTAAAGATTTTTATAAGCTAAAGCTTCTAAAGAACTAAACGAAAATTATTTAATTGACATCTCTTCCAAAATGCTCGTTTGTGAATTTATCGGTAAAACAATTATTAAAAGTCAGCAGTGGGGTTCTTATAAAGGACGTACTTAATCTAAATCAGCCGATTTGAATTTGTTCACAATTTTAAAAAAAAATGTGGAACAAATTCAAATAACGGTACACACTCACATAAATATAATTTGCAAAATAGTAATAAAAATAAAACAAAAAAATAATGTGTTAAAAAAAAAAAAATTGCAAAAGAAAATAATAAACCTACACCTCTTTCATTACAATGTGAATTTAATAAATTACAATTTGCACTGATGACGCATACGTGAAGCAAGATTAAACCCTATGATATCCAGAACGCTTTGTTTGGGTCATTAAAAGTTACACTAGAACAAAATTCGATGAAAATCATTAGAGTCAATTTGGAAAAAAATTGTATTTTATCTTTTTTGTGCTACCTAAAAATTACTTATTAGAAATAAAATTACATAGTTCCAAGATATAATTAAAATACATTTCAAATTTGATTAAAATTGATTCACACATTTAAGATGTAGAACACTATACAGATGACAAACATAAATAAATGCAAATAAAACTTATATTGTATTTGGGGAATTTATAATTAAATTATTGATTCAACCACATAAATTTCCCTATTTATATCTCGGAAAGTATAAACACTAACTTCAAGAAAACAACTCCCGATAAAGTTTCAAAATTAAGTTGTCATCCTCGTTACAATCTACTCAATTCCTTCTTGTTACAAGCTTAAATCATCTTGTTGAGCTGTTGCCTTGTGGAAATTACCAATTTATTCTGATATTTAGACAAGTTTTAATCAATATTTAGATGAATGTGTAATTAATTTAAAAATACTTCTCGTTTCAGGTTAATTTACAACCAAACAATAAAGAGAGACATTTTTAAAGATGATCCAATTATATTTGAGTACGTTCGGTGTCCGGAACCGAACGAAACTGTTGATTTTCGCATTACTAAGTTCCAAGTGGAAGATAGAGGCTTTGGGGGTAAAGCAAGTCTTTTCGAAGGAGGCGCAAGTCAAGGAAATATACAATTACTTTTAGAATCAGAAGAAGGGGAAAAATTAGAGCTTCAAATTGTAATATATGGATTCGAACGAAAGAGGCGTCATTAAAATCTTGTCAGAAAATTATATAAATTATTTGTGCTGTGAATTTCTAATAAAAATATTTAAGTGGAACATTGAAGCTGTGGACTTTTCTCCCGTACTTGATCACACGCATTTAAACTATCCATAACTTATATATTGAACTACATTTATTATCTTAGAATGCGTGTTGATCTGTTTTCCATGTATTCCTTTACACGTATGTTATTATATTTAGTAGAGAATAGTTCAAAATTGGCATAGTTTCTTGGAGGCTGCACCAAAATAATTATTTTTTGCTTAATTTAAACGAAAGTTGTATTATATATTTTATAGCAGAGTTGGAATTAACAGTAGTTTTGTTTACATTTGTAAATAAAAAAATATGGTTTTATTTACATCACAAAATGCCATACCACCTATAAAGTGGAACATTGAAGCTGTGGACTTTTCTTCGGTACATAATCACACGTATTTAAACTATCCATAACTGATTTATTGAACTACATTTATCATCTTAGAGTGCGTGCTGATCTGTTTCCCATGTATTACTTTACAGCTGGAAATACTTAAAGTTTGATTTTAAACAATGATTAAGTGGAGTCGGATCGTCATATCTCGCCCATGTTAATTTGCCTAAATTTAGGAACTTTTTCTCATGAACGGTATGAGATATTTTATTGAAAGATAAATGATTTTTTTTATTATTTTGTTTTTTTTTTATCCTGGTTATTGATTTCTACTGAAGAAGTCCAAAAATAAAAATAAAACATTTTTTATGACATTAAAAAATGGTCAAAAAAGCATAATAAATTTATATTTTAACTCTTTTAAAATTTGTTTTAAAAGAGATATTTAAAATCCCACAGTACAAATTAAAGCCTAACTAATAAGAAGCAAATAAAAAATAATCATGATGATATCTTATTTGGTACCTGAGAAAATTGTTCCTAACCTTTCAAAAACATAGTTATTCAGCAAACGTAAATAAAAACGGCCCAACGGTAAAAACTGAATATACTTTTACCTTAATAGAATCCAGGCTCATATGAAGGTCTGTCTGGGTCTTCTAACTCCTCATAAAGATCATCTAGTCTCTTTTTTGCCAGCTGTTGGGCCTGTCGACACTTTATCTCAATTTCGCTGATAGCGGCGTCAGCTTTTCGGATTCTGAGAAGATCAGAAATTTTCAGAAAGTTCACACAGTTGTTCCCTGGAGAAATACCTAGCTACTTCAAAATTTTACACATGGCAATGTTTCCTCCATTGAAACTTGTCACAGCCTCATAGACACCTAACTATAACATAGTCTTCGAGCAAAAGTGGATTTTGGGACCCGCGTCCACTAAGTTTGATTTGAAAAACTTGATTTTTATAAAATTTGGCCACATCTCATGAGGTATTCCTCCTTTCTTTGTAACTTACTTTTCTCCTGTTTTGTTATAATGGAGAAAAATCTCTCTGTCATTAAAACCTCAGAAACAATAAGAGAGAACAGAACATAAAATAAACACCCCTCACACTTTAATACTTTAATAGCGTTGGAGTCAGAAGAGAAAAGAGTTGGTGGAGACAAGAAAGGAATGATGAAAGAAAGGGATCTAACCATAGACTGCTTGAATAATGGTGTTTATCCAATGAGGGTCGAAAGGATTGTCAGATCTGTACACACTATAGTTAGTCGCTGATGGTTCTGAAACATAAAATTGTGACTTTTCTAAAATAAAAATGTGCCCAGCATTTAACAAAATACTGTATAATATTAAATATTAAACATCGAAAAAATATTGATAACATAGATAAATGCCGCCACGAGCCATTTCTGTGAAGTTCCTGATCTTCCTAGCTTGTTCTACGGGAGTGAAAACAGTTTGTGAGAAATCCATGACACTGGCGCCTGGTAATGGAATATTTGTGAATTACTCATCCCTTTGATGTCAATCCAGGAAATTTGTTTCACTCCCACAGAGCCATTCTTGATTCGCTCTTTCTAATAATTCAATACGGTTCCATATAAACACACTAGAACAAATTTCAAGTTCCTATTTTTGTGTTTTTGTAGCCTGTATTGTACTTAGGCATAGGCGACGACAACGACTGATGAAATGATATCAAAAATGACTTTTGCAATTTCCTGAGGTCATGAAACGTAAAGGGTGTGCAAAAAAACGAGAATGATTTTTTTGATAATTACTGGGTAAGTAAAAATTATTAAATACACCTTAATTTTAGTCACACTGAAAATATAAAATTACAAATTATAAAACTAATTAAAATTAATTTAATTGTCTTTTTCCACTAGAGCTTTATGATACATCGAATGACCACTTTCTTAATTAAGATATTTTAATTGAACTCTCTTACCACCCTCCCCTTCTTTCAAAAGAGAGTAGAACTAAATTATGTAAGAAAATAGTGTCCATGAATAAATTATGATCTCTAAATTTAGAAAATATGTATATTTATTTAAAAACACCAATAGGGGATTTATAAGTAAACTATATTCATTAATTAAGTAAGACAATAAGAATGATCTCCTTTGACCTATCCCAAGATAATAGTATCATTAATAAAATCATTAAGATATCTTACAACCTTAATTAACATATAATTTTATCTCTTACAACCATAATTGTAAAAAAAAAGAGAAAAAGAGTTATTAGTTTAAATCAAGGCAAGATTATGTGGAGTCAGCTTTTGTTTAGTAGAGTTTTATTAGGAGTGGTTGTGTTGCTATGCATAACTACTTCAGCACATTGTGAAAAATTGTTAAGTAAAGAACTGGATGGTACCCTTTTAATGGGCGAAAGACAAATTGACGACAAGTGAGTAAAATGAAATATCCATCATACGATATAATAAAATCAAATCCTCTAAATTTAATGGATAACAAAATTATCTCTTGCTTTTTAGTAAATATTAAATTGTATTGTTAGATCAAAGGAGACTTACACCTAATATACATAAGTTGGGGTCATTTCTTTTAAATCAGTTGTTACACAGATTTTCTGAACGTCGTAGTAGGGTACTGTTTTCTTGACACCAATTAGGTATAAACAGGCTTCGAAGATGTGTTTATATCAAACAGCTTTATTCGCTTATCTCGTTTCGGTGACTGGCCTGAAGAGTGTCACTTCCACCGGCATTATTTATTCTTCTTCAACTTAATCGCGTAAACATATTTCTTCTTTTACAATCCAAAAGATTAAACATAATCCTCCTTCTTTTACTCATTCACCAATACCACATACTTCTTCTTCTTATTTAGAGTGCCTAAGAGATTAGATTAATATTTTGTAGTATAAACACAGCCTACCACAATATTTACCAAATCCTCAAGATTAGTCATCTTCTTCTTCCTCACTTGAACAATCACAAACACTACCGTCAACCTCAATTCTAGACCTTACTGACTTTAGTAGTACGAACATATACTAAGTGATCGATTTCTAATATAGATAAGAATTACCTTAGTAGGTCCGTCTTGTGACTTCAATTTATATCTGGTTTTGCTATGACATGTTTCAAAGTTCAAGACTTCATCATCAGATACATGTAGATTAATTAATTCATTCACACGATGAATGCGTCACACATCAAATGTTAAAACACAAAACACAAACACAAACACAATTAAAATAAATATTCCCGTTCGGCAACGGTGCGCATTATCCTATGTCTGGTGGAACACTGTCGTTGCTAGGAATAAACCCTCTGATAGTTATCTCTATTGAGTCTAGATAAATGCTTGAGAGCTGTGTCGTATAGATAGTGTGAGTTGAAAGATAACTGGTCGTTTAAAATTTCATCTGGTTTATTTTTGAACGCTTTATATATCTCAAACTCTTCTTGAGCGTTCATTAATCTTCCCTTTGTACACACTTGCAATGCCTCCACACTGGAATGGAAATTATCTGGGATGTGTTTGTTTTCGAACAAATGGCTAGCAAAATTAGAGCTTGTAATATTGCTTTTATTAGTTGGAAGGTGCTCTTTGTATCGACAAAGGAACGTTCTCCCTGTTTGGCCAATGTAGAATTTGTTACAATCAGGGCAGGTTATTTTATAAACACCAGATTTATTTTCTAAAGGAATCTTATTTCTGCGTTTAAGAAATGAGGAGATATTGTTGCTTGTGCGGAAGGCGAGGGTGATGTTAAGTTTTTTAAAAATATTGCGTAAAACATTGGGTAGAAGGTTGGTGTACTCAGATGGAATAAATTTGTTGGTTTTGGTTAAGCCTGTTTCTAAATTGTTTCTATTTTTCTGTGTCTTATTATACCTCTCAATCATTTTATCAATTAAAGAACTTTTATAGCCATTGCTTACAGCTATGTGTTTTATTATGTTTACTTCGTCATGATAATCAATTGTATTCAAAGGGACAGTGTTAAGTCTATGTATAAAGCAATTAAAAGCCGCCATTTTTTGGGAATACGGATGGTACGATTTGGCGTTGATGGTGACATCAGTTGTAGTAGGCTTTCGATAGATTTTATAGTCAAGCTTGTCATGACCCTTTCTTATGGTTAGATCTAAGAAATTCAGTTGGTCATTACTTTCCATTTCTAGCGTAAACTGGATCTTAGTGTTAATGCTGTTCATGTACTTCAATAGTCCAGCAGCTTGTCTATTGGAACCATTAAAAATAACAAATGTGTCATCCACATATCTATTGTAGAATATGATGTTTTTTCTATACTTGTTTTTATTTGACATTATGTGTTCATTTTCAAAATGATTCAAGTATATGTCTGCTAGTAACCCGGATAGTGGTGAACCCATTGCTAAGCCGTCTGTTTGTAAGTAGAAATTGTTATTGAATACGAAGTAATTTTGTTCCAACACAGTTTGTAGTAGCCGCATAAGTTCATTTATTTCATCATTATGCAATTTATTAGTGGTATTGAGGTTATCACTAAGTACATTTAGCATTTCTGCCACTGGGATGTTGGTATACATGTTAATCACATCAAAAGAAACGAGTTTATAGCTTTGTTTAATCTTAATATTTTTCGTATTACTGATGAATTCAGTGTTGTTTTTTAAACTATGGTTGTTTGTTAAGGTGATGTTGGTTTTAATGAGGTGTTCCAATTTTTTTGCAGTTCCATAGCTTGGAGCTGTGGTGTAATTGATTAATGGTCTGATAGGAATATTTGGTTTATGAAGTTTTGGTAAGCCGGTAAACTGCGGTGCCTGAGGGTTTATCGGTTTAAGAAACCTACGAGATTTTTCACTTAACAAGGATGTGCAACCGCTTATTGTCTGATTCAAACTTTTATGAAATTTCTTGGTTGGGTCAGAATTGAGCAAATGGACATTATTGCTATTAATAAAATCCATGATTTTTTGGGAATATTCGCTTTGGCTTACAATAACTAAAGTGTTGCCCTTATCAGCCTTGGTCACAATTGCATCGTTCTCTAACAATTTATGTTTGATATTTTTTAGTATTCTGCTCTCACGTGAGTAGAGTGTATTACGGTTATTTGGTTTAAGGACTGCGTCAATGGGTGTTTTCAAAATATTATTCAATTTATTGTTCACAACAACACGTACGTTATTCTGTAAGTCTTGTTCCTTCAAAGTTTTAATAACCGCTTCTGCATTTACATCACGTATGACATGGTTGTTATTGTTGACTCTCGGTATATTATAATTTAAGCCTTTACTTAACAAGTCCATCTCATTTCCATCGAAGTGTATATCAGTTAAGTTGGATATCCGTGGATAGAATACGTGTTTACAATCAATGTTTACCGGTTTGTGTTGATTGATGCGCAGATAGCACAGTTTCTTATTTTGTGAACGGCGGATGGGTTGAATGATCTTGTTTACATCTGTGTTTAAATGGTTGAGCACGTTATCTAATAAAGCAGACATAGGATAATGCGCACCGTTGCTGAAAATTTTGAAATCAGGGGCACCTGATAGAAACAACGCTTCATAATGCTTTTATAATCACCACTCTAGGGTGTAGCCTCCTTCGGCACTTACTTATTAAATTTTGAAATTTCTACAGCGTCTCAGCTCTTCCCACCTATCATTGGGACAAGCCCCCGACAGAAAGAGCTGAAGGATGACGCAAAGGTCGACATTGCTGTGCATGAACTGACTTTGTACTCTAAGGTACGTGGGGAAAAGGGGTGGAGTGGCACCTCGGGAAGCCAAGAGGAGGTGACCACTCCGGGGACCAGGGGAGGGAATGTGCATGGCACATGGCATTGCAGGAAAGGTCGGACTCAGACGGGGGGGAGTATCCTCTGAGCCGACCTTAACATTAAATTATAAAAATAAATAAAAATAAATGAAAAACTCCTGAAGCCAATTAGGTCAGATCATGCTCAGCGTCGTTATTTTTTAAATTCCTCTTCTCCCATACGAAGAGAAATTTAAACTATTCACGGCTCTTAACAATTTCCGTGAGAAAAAAGAATTTTGAAGGGTCTAAACAAATAATCCATTTGAAAAATAAACAAAGAAGCAGTATGAAACGTTGGGGAGTCAAAAAATTTTCTGCTGCGCAAAGCAGGGCTTGTAGTTGACTTAAGGTCTTATATGTGTATCTTTAATCATGTGCCCCAAAAAGGAATTTAAATTAATCAAAAAAGGTGTAAAAAAAAAATTTCATCAAAATTTTTAAGTGTTAAAAAAAAATGTACAAAAGAAAGAAGTGTAAAAAAAAAAAAGGTGTAGCAAAAGAGATGGTACCAAGATGAATGTATATAAAAGGTGACCCATGACAAAAAAACAAACTCCGGTTTTCTCAACCCTAAACAAACTAAATAAGGAACCAACATGTTGACCTGCTAATAATAAAAGACGAACAACCGAATAATTTAAAGAATAGACAAACAGGCCAACCATGTTGTCCTACATACAAAACTGGGCCCCTATAAATTTGGAAAAGAAAATTTAGCACACAATGATATATTATTAAAGAGTTCAACATTTCAATTTACTATTAAACAAATGCCACCATCTGCATCAACCAGTCCACCGCCATCTTGCCTATTGCTCATGATGATAAAATTAAAAAAAAAAATAAATAAAAATAATTTTCCTTCAAGATGACCAAAAAAAATTTAAAAGCAAGCTCCGTGTTCTTTAACGGGTCCACTAATCGCAGCAAATCCACTGCCATTTTAACTGTTGCCGATAATTATTAAAAAAATAAACCAAGTAATTTTAAAAAAAAAATTTCTTTTAAGATGATGCAAAAAATGAAAGAGCCAGAGAAAGACTCAAGTATTATATGTAGTGTAGTTGTTGTGTATATATGTGTGTGTGTAAGTATGAATTGATACAGACAAGCGAAAGAAAACTCGAGAAAATTTTGAAGGAAATTTTTGAATATTTTTTTTTTGTTTTTTTTTTTTTCCTAACTATTTTTGGGTTTTATTATTTATTTAAATTTTTTTTTTGGAATTCCCGAATGAGCCCGCTGTCTGGATCAAATTCAATGAATGACTAGTGTGCAGTGTTTGTATATATATATATATATATATAATAAAAAAAATATTTAAGCAGACAAAATAGTAATAAAAAAAAATTTTATCAAAATTGGTTTAGAAGTTTTTGTGTAAGTGTTTATATGTAAAATAAATAATAAAAAGAGACTATAGATTTATATAGATTTAAATATTTAAAATAAAAAAAATTTCATCAGCAATAGTTGTGCAGTATTTGAAAAGCTGCAAAACATAAAATTGAGCCTTGTTTAACAAAGATAATTTTGAATTTAAATTTAGATAGTTCCAATGCAAAATTTTGAAAATTAACTACGGTTCCAGAATTTAAATTAACCACGCTCTGCTACCAGAAACATGTTACCAGGGGACTTAAATTTAAGAAAGGCGGAACCAAATGGTAACAATGTTTGAAAATAAAAATAAAAAAAGACAAGGACAAATTTAGTAATTAACAAGGCTCAAGTTTATTGAAACAAAGAAATTTCGACGTTTCAGATTTTATCATTTACAACTGAGAAAGACATCCTGAGACAAAATTATCATAAACAGCTTATGATTAAAAATATTATAATTAATAAAAGTTATACGCCCTTAAAGTAAAATATTATAATTTAAATAAAAAAAAAATTTAATCAATAGATTCTGAAAATTTATCTCCCCTTTTTAGTTTATATATTTTATAGTTACAAAATTTAACACAAAAGACAATGAGCACAGCTTAACAATTAACAGGATTATAATTAATCAAAAAAAAAGATTATACGCCCTTATATGTAAAAATTACAAAATAAAAAAAGATGTAAAGATACTGATATTTATTTCCCCCCTTTTGACTTTATGAAATGATAGTTTTTTTAAAACAGTTACATAATATTACTTATTTGATAAGTTTCTTAAATGCTATATTGGCCAATAAATATATATGTTTTAGATAAAGAATTTATTATGAAAAGAGTAGTTTATTTTAAAAGAAAAGAAAAGAAAATTTTGAATATTAAATTTTTAAATTGACGTCAATTATTTTAATTTAGAAAATAACCTCTTGGAGGTTGTTAGGACCGAAAGTTTGCATGCAGGCTCCACCCAAGTATTTTTTTTATATATATTATAATTAATTACACAAGTCTACATCTACAAGAATGTTTTAAGAAAACATATTCGCTGAAATAAATTTTAGGCACATATACAATATGAGTTTAATTAAAGTTCAATAAAGTTAGTTTTTTTCCTTTTTTTTTTTTTTTACATCACTTTTGTGCACATGAAACTGAAGCTAAGTTGGATAAAACGTGTTTTGTTAACAGGACGAAACATGTCTAGATCTTTCGCTGTGTTTCTTCTACCAGCATATTAGCTATAGCAAAAAACATGTTTTTTAGTGTCTGTACAAAATCGGACATGTTTTAGCATTAATGTTCATTATTAAAGAAAATATCTGGTTATTTGTCAAAATCAAAGAAAATTGATTGTATAACAGAAATTCGTTAAGATTGTAATTAAAAGCTTCTTAGATGACTATAAAGCTATTTATATTATATTTCGTTTAGTTTAAAACAAAACTTGTATAAGACTTGCAAAATCTGCAAAAGTTTGTAAAACGAAATTTTCTGTTTTAGAAGAGATTTCTCTAGTTATTTTATATTTGACATGTTCAATAAGATATTCTGATCATTTAATGTTCAACATTAGTTTGCACCTATTTCACATAATTGTTCAAAACTTAAAATGTGCCTGTTCAAGGTTTTGTAAAGTATGTTTTAAGAAATGAAAATTTTTATAATCATTCAGTTTCAAAAAGAACATTGAATATTAAATAAAACATGAAATACATATTTTAAAGAATACATGATAATTAACAAATTATTTTAAAACATTAATAAAATTTATGATATGACAAAATCTGTAAATTTGAAATACCTGGAAAATCCTGTCGCGGAGCACGTGATCTTGTGCCGTGAAAATAATAATTTAATTAACATTATAGACTAAAACGCACAGAAACTGTAGATTAAGCATCGTTGAAGACTGAAGCAGGATTTTGAGAATCAGGAGAGATTATTATATCTAACATAACGATGTTAAAAAAAAGTCAGGCATTGTGAGTGACTACCGGTAGACTAGATAACGGGTATTTAGACAGCTAGGCTGGCCGTCTCCCGTTGTACTTTAGCCTCCGATATCATATGTAGAGAGGGGAGATAAGAGGGACGGCGAGTGGACTGTCGATAACAAAATGCAGATTTATTTTATGAATGCTACAAAGTCTTGAACTTTGAAACATGTCATAGCAAAACCAGATATAAATTGAAGTCACAAGACGGACCTACTAAGGTAATTCTTATCTATATTATTTAATTGTGACTCGGTTCCGTAAAAACAAAATTGAAATGCATATCAAATTAGATGCTAGTCAAGCAAATACGGTATACAAATTCAAAAACATTAAAGTTAAATTGGCAAAGACTTGCCTGCACATTAATTTTAATAAGTCCTGTTTACATAATGACATCAGGCCAAACTATTGTAAGGTAAACATCCGCAATAAATCTAATGTCAGTAGAGTGCCCGTCGGTTGAGGACAAAAATGGTGGGGGTACCCCCACCCCTCCCCCCTCCCCCCTTCGCCCCTCCCCCTTTGCCCCTCCCCCTCCCCCCTCCCCCTTTGCCCCTCCCCCTTTGCCCCTCCCCCTTTGCCCCTCCCCCACCCCTCCCCCTCCCCTCCCCCTTTGCCCCTCCCCCTTTGCCCCTCCCCCCTTTGCCCCTCCCACTTTGCCCCTCCCCTTTAGGCCCCTTCCCTTCCCCATTGGTCCCCCCACCCCTCCCCTTGCCCCTCCCCTTTAGGCCCCTTCCCTTCCCCCATTGGTCCCCCCACCCCTCCCCTTGCCCCTCCCCTTTAGGCCCCTTCCCTTCCCCCATTGGTCCCCCCACCTGTGACGTATTGTTGTCGAGACACACACACGACGTCATACACACATGACGTCATACACTTAACTTTTTTAATACCGGAGGGATTCGAACCTGTGAAGTTTGGATTTGAAGGCGGACACGCTACCCCTTACCGTAAGACTTACCGAGTTTTTCGCGACCGCGAAAAACTCGCGTACGTCTTACGGTATGGGTTCTGAGTCGTACCTCTAGGTTACTCTGACAACAAATAGTAGTGTCCAAATTGTAATGTGCTTGTGTTAACCTAACCTATAAGTTTCTGCCTACCACAGCCTATCAGCTGTTACAATAATGTGTTATATATATATATATATAATGTGTTATATATAATGTGTTAAGATAGTTAACCTAAAGTTTCCTACTTTTACCCATCCACAGCCAATCAGCTGTTACCATAATGTGTTATATATATAATGTGTTATATATTTATATAATGTGTTAAGATAGTTAATCTAACCTATGTATGAAAAGTTTTTACCTATGTTCACCACAGCCTACTTGTAACAGTTGGTACAATCAATGTGTATTTATATAATGTGTTATATATTTATATAATGTGTTGAGATAGTTAACCTAACCTATAAGTTTCCTACTTTTGCCTATGTTCACCACAGCCTACTTGAATCAGCTGGTACAATTAATGTGTTATATATTTATATAATGTGTTAAATATGTATATAATGTGTTAAGATAGTTAACCTAACCTATAAGTTTCCCACTTTTGCCTATGTTCACCACAGCCTACTTGTAACAGCTGGTACAATAATGTGTTATATATATATATGTAATGTGTTATATATTTATATAATGTGTTATATATGTATATAATGTGTTAAGATAGTTAATCTAACCTATGTATGAAAAGTTTTTACCTATGTTCACCACAGCCTACTTGTAACAGTTGGTAGAATTAATGTGTTATATATTTATATAATGTGTTATATATGTATATAATGTGTTAAGATAGTTAACCTAACCTATAAGTTTCCTACTATTGCCTATGTTCACCACAGCCTACTTGTAACAGCTGGTACAATAATGTGTTATATATTTATATAATGTGTTATATATGTATATAATGTGTTAAGATAGTTAATCCAACCTATGTATGAAAAGTTTTTACCTATGTTCACCACAGCCTACTTGTAACAGTTGGTACAATCAATGTGTATTTATATAATGTGTTATATATTTATATAATGTGTTGAGATAGTTAACCTAACCTATAAGTTTCCTACTTTTGCCTATGTTCACCACAGCCTACTTGAATCAGCTGGTACAATTAATGTGTTATATATTTATATAATGTGTTATATATGTATATAATGTGTTAAGATAGTTAACCTAACCTATAAGTTTCCCACTTTTGCCTATGTTCACCACAGCCTACTTGTAACAGCTGGTACAATAATGTGTTATATATAATTATGTAATGTGTTATATATTTATATAATGTGTTATATAGTTATATAATGTGTTAAGATAGTTAACCTAACCTAAAGTTTCCTACTTTTGCCTATGTTTACCACAAGTGTCCTACTTTTGAACATCCACAGCCAATCAGCTGTTACAATAATGTGTTATATATAATGTGTTATATATTTATATAATGTGTTATATAATGTGTTAAGATAGTTAACCTATTAGAGTTTCCTACTTTTGCCCACCACGGCCTAGGTACATTTAATGTGTATAATGTGTTAAACGTAGTTTCCTCCGTTGTCTACCAGGGTGTAGCACATGTGTTTAAGTATCGTGTTAAAATATTGTTAACCTAGACTTAATTCCTACTTTTGCCTATTAACCTAACCTATAAGTGGCCTACTTTTACCCATCCACAGCCAATCAGCTGTTACAATAATGTGTTATATAATTATATAATGTGTTAAGATAGTTAACCTAAAGTTTCCTACCTTTGCTCATCCACAGCCAATCAGCGGTTCAATTAATGTGTTATATATATATAATGTGTTATATATTTATATAATGTGTTAAGATAGTTAACCTAAAGTGTCCTACTTTTACCCATCCACAGCCAATCAGCTGTTACAATAATGTGTTATATATATAATGTGTTATATATTTATATAATGTGTTAAGATAGTTAACCTATAAGTGTCCTACTTTTACCCATCCACAGCCTATAAGCTGTTACAATAATGTGTTATATAATTAATTATATAATGTGTTAAGATAGTTAACCTAACCTATAAGTGTCCTACTTTTACCCATCCACAGCCAATCAGCTGGTACAATTAATGTGTTATATATATATATAATGTGTTATATATTTATATAATGTGTTATATAATGTGTTAAGATAGTTAACCTAACCTATAAGTTTCCTACTTTTACCCATCCACAGCCAATCAGCTGTTACAATAATGTGTTATATATATATATATAATGTGTTATATATTTATATAATGTGTTAAGATAGTTAACCTAACCTATAAGTGTCCTACTTTTACCCATCCACAGCCAATCAGCTGTTACAATAATGTGTTAAGATAGTTAACCTATAAGTGTCCTACTTTTATCCATCCACAGCCTATCAGCTGTTACAATAATGTGTTATATAATTATATAATGTGTTAAGATAGTTAACCTAACCTATAAGTTTCCTACCTTTGCCTATCCACAGCCAATCAGCTGGTACAATTAATGTGTTATATATATGTGTTATATATTTATATAATGTGTTATATAATGTGTTAAGATAGTTAACCTAACCTATAAGTTTCCTACTTTTACCCATCCACAGCCAATCAGCTGTTACAATAATGTGTTATATATATAATGTGTTATATATTTATATAATGTGTTAAGATAGTTAACCTATAAGTGTCCTACTTTTACCCATCCACAGCCTATAAGCTGTTACAATAATGTGTTATATAATTAATTATATAATGTGTTAAGATAGTTAACCTAACCTATAAGTGTCCTACTTTTACCCATCCACAGCCAATCAGCTGGTACAATTAATGTGTTATATATATATATATATAATGTGTTATATATTTATATAATGTGTTATATAATGTGTTAAGATAGTTAACCTAACCTATAAGTTTCCTACTTTTACCCATCCACAGCCAATCAGCTGTTACAATAATGTGTTATATATATATATATATAATGTGTTATATATTTATATAATGTGTTAAGATAGTTAACCTAACCTATAAGTGTCCTACTTTTACCCATCCACAGCCAATCAGCTGTTACAATAATGTGTTAAGATAGTTAACCTATAAGTGTCCTACTTTTATCCATCCACAGCCTATCAGCTGTTACAATAATGTGTTATATAATTATATAATGTGTTAAGATAGTTAACCTAACCTATAAGTTTCCTACCTTTGCCTATCCACAGCCAATCAGCTGGTACAATTAATGTGTTATATATATATGTGTTATATATTTATATAATGTGTTATATAATGTGTTAAGATAGTTAACCTAACCTATAAGTTTCCTACTTTTACCCATCCACAGCCAATCAGCTGTTACAATAATGTGTTATATATATATATATATATATATATATATATATATATATATATATATATATGTGTTATATATTTATATAATGTGTTATATATTTATATAATGTGTTACGATAGTTAACCTAACCTATAAGTGTCCTACTTTTACTCATCCACAGCCAATCAGCTGTTACAATAATGTGTTATACTGTATATATATATATATATATATACAATGTGTTATATATTTATATAATGTGTTAAGATAGTTAACCTAACCTATAAGTGTCCTACTTTTACCCATCCACAGCCTATCAGCTGTTACAATAATGTGTTATATAATTATATAATGTGTTAAGATAGTTAACCTAACCTATAAGTTTCCTACTTTTGCCCATCCACAGCCAATCAGCTGGTACAATTATTGTGTTATATATTTTATATAATGTGTTAAGATATAATGTGTTAAGATAGTTAACCTAACCTATAAGTTTCCTACATTTGCCCATCCACAGCCTATCAGCTGGTACAATTAATGTGTTATATATAATGTGTTAAGATATAATGTGTTAAGATAGTTAACCTAAAGTTTCCTACTTTTGCCCATCCACAGCCAATCAGCTGTTACAATAATGTGTTATATACATATATAATGTGTTATATATTTATATAATGTGTTATATAATGTGTTAAGATAGTTAACCTAACCTATTAGAGTTTCCTACTTTTGCCCACCACGGCCTAGGTACATTTAATGTGTATAATCTGTTAAACGTAGTTTCCTCCGTTGTCTACCAGGGTGTAGCACATGTTTTTATGTATCGTGTTAAAATATTGTTAACCTAGACTTAATTCCTACTTTTGCCTAAACCTATGCTTACCACAGTCCAAACGGGTGTTAGTCCGGCCACTATTTAACCGAACCGAAATTACCAACCGATTTACCAACCAAATCCAACCGATTTACCAACCGAAATATACTTTTACCAACCGATTTACCAACCACAATATACTTTTACCAACCGATTTACCAACCAAAACCAACCGACATTGCAAAGAAATTTAAAAATCCCATTGCAATCCCCTACAAGGTAGAGTTAGCGGATGTTGAGTTGGCTACTCTACAGGAAAAAATGCCCGAAATACTATTGGAGCTGCAAACCCACGACTTCTACCTTATGGATTTGGACATTACACAAGATTTTGTGGGGATCTTTAACAAGCGAGAGATGTGTGAGCATTTACTACGTCATTAAAAATAAATAAATAAATGTTTTAAAATAATATTCTTTGTAATTTGTTACCTCCATTCCACCAAAACTCTTTTTAGTAGAGAGATAGATATTTGATGTGACCTTGGAATTGTAGCCGAAAACGACACGACCCCCCAACCCCCATTTTTCCTTTTTAAATATATAACGTCGTAACATTTGTTAGGAACCGATTTACCAAACCGTAGATAAAATTACCAAGATTTGGTTGGTAAATTGGTCGCAAAAAGTATATTTTGGTTGGTAAATCGGATGGTATTGGTTAGGTTAGGTTAGGTTAGGTCTGGTTAGGATAGGTTAGGTTAGGTTAAGTCTGGTTCGGATAGGTTAGGATAGGTTAGGTTATGTTAGGTTAGGTTAGGTTAGGATAGGATAGGTTAGGTTAGGTTAGGATAGGTTAGGTTAGGTTAGGATAGGTTGTGTTAGGTGAGGTTAGGTTAGGTTAGGATAGGTTAGGTTAGGTTAGGTTTTTAGGAGAATGGTTGTTAGGTTAAGTTAGGATAGGATAGGTTAGGTTAGGTTAGGTTAGGATAGGTTAGGTTAGGTTAGGTCTGGTTAGGATAGGTTAGGTTATGTTAGGTTAGGTTAGGATAGGATAGGTTAGGTTAGGTTAGGATAGGTTAGGTTAGGATAGGTTATGTTAGGTGAGGTTAGGTTAGGTTAGGATAGGTTAGGTTAGGTTAGGTCTGGTTAGGATAGGTTAGGTTAGGTTAGGATAGATTAGGTTATGTTAGGTTAGGTTAGGATAGGTTAGGTTAGGTTAGGTTAGGATAGGTTAGGTTAGGTTAGGATAGGTTATGTTAGGTGAGGTTAGGTTAGATTAGGATAGGTTAGGTTAGGTTAGGTTTTTAGGAGAATGGTTGTTAGGTTAGGTTAGGATAGGATAGGTTAGGTTAGGTTAGGTTAGGATAGGTTAGGTTAGGTTAGGATAGGTTATGTTAGGTTAGGTTAGGTTAGGTTAGGTTAGGATAGGTTAGGTTAGGTTAGGTTAGGTTTTTAGGAGAATGGTTGCCACACGCCCGGGAGATGGTAGGGGTGGGACGGAGGTTGGTAGGCGTGTGGCAACCATTCTCCTAAAAACCTAACCTAACCTAACCTAACCTATCCTAACCTAACCTAACCTAACCTAACCTAACATAACCTATCCTAACCTAACCTAACCTATCCTAACCTAACCTAACCTAACCTATCCTATCCTAACCTAACCTAACAACCATTCTCCTAAAAACCTAACCTAACCTAACCTATCCTAATCTAACCTAACCTCACCTAACATAACCTATCCTAACCTAACCTAACCTATCCTAACCTAACCTAACCTAACCTATCCTAACCTAACCTAACATAACCTAATCTATCCTAACCTAACCTAACCTATCCTAACCAGACCTAACCTAACCTAACCTATCCTAACCTAACCTAACCTCACCTAACATAACCTATCCTAACCTAACCTATCCTAACCTAACCTAACCTATCCTATCCTAACCTAACCTAACATAACCTAACCTATCCTAACCAGACCTAACCTAACCTAACCTATCCTAACCTAACCTAACCTAACCTATCCTATCCTAACTTAACCTAACAACCATTCTCCTAAAAACCTAACCTAACCTAACCTATCCTAACCTAACCTAACCTCACCTAACACAACCTATCCTAACCTAACCTAACCTATCCTAACCTAACCTAACCTATCCTATCCTAACCTAACCTAACCTAACATAACCTAACCTATCCTAACCTATCCGAACCAGACTTAACCTAACCTAACCTATCCTAACCAGACCTAACCTAACCTAACCTAACCAATACCATCCGATTTACCAACCAAAATATACTTTTTGCGACCAATTTACCAACCAAATCTTGGTAATTTTATCTACGGTTTGGTAAATCGGTTCCTAACAAATGTTACGACGTTATATATTTAAAAAGGAAAAATGGGGGTTGGGGGGTCGTGTCGTTTTCGGCTACAATTCCAAGGTCACATCAAATATCTATCTCTCTACTAAAAAGAGTTTTGGTGGAATGGAGGTAACAAATTACAAAGAATATTATTTTAAAACATTTATTTATTTATTTTTAATGACGTAGTAAATGCTCACACATCTCTCGCTTGTTAAAGATCCCCACAAAATCTTGTGTAATGTCCAAATCCATAAGGTAGAAGTCGTGGGTTTGCAGCTCCAATAGTATTTCGGGCATTTTTTCCTGTAGAGTAGCCAACTCAACATCCGCTAACTCTACCTTGTAGGGGATTGCAATGGGATTTTTAAATTTCTTTGCAATGTCGGTTGGTTTTGGTTGGTAAATCGGTTGGTAAAAGTATATTGTGGTTGGTAAATCGGTTGGTAAAAGTATATTTCGGTTGGTAAATCGGTTGGATTTGGTTGGTAAATCGGTTGGTAATTTCGGTTCGGTTAAATAGTGGCCGGACTAACACCCGTTTGGACTGTGGTAAGCATAGGTTTAGGCAAAAGTAGGAATTAAGTCTAGGTTAACAATATTTTAACACGATACATAAAAACATGTGCTACACCCTGGTAGACAACGGAGGAAACTACGTTTAACAGATTATACACATTAAATGTACCTAGGCCGTGGTGGGCAAAAGTAGGAAACTCTAATAGGTTAGGTTAACTATCTTAACACATTATATAACACATTATATAAATATATAACACATTATATATGTATATAACACATTATTGTAACAGCTGATTGGCTGTGGATGGGCAAAAGTAGGAAACTTTAGGTTAACTATCTTAACACATTATATCTTAACACATTATATATAACACATTAATTGTACCAGCTGATAGGCTGTGGATGGGCAAATGTAGGAAACTTATAGGTTAGGTTAACTATCTTAACACATTATATCTTAACACATTATATAAAATATATAACACAATAATTGTACCAGCTGATTGGCTGTGGATGGGCAAAAGTAGGAAACTTATAGGTTAGGTTAACTATCTTAACACATTATATAATTATATAACACATTATTGTAACAGCTGATAGGCTGTGGATGGGTAAAAGTAGGACACTTATAGGTTAGGTTAACTATCTTAACACATTATATAAATATATAACACATTGTATATATATATATATATATATACAGTATAACACATTATTGTAACAGCTGATTGGCTGTGGATGAGTAAAAGTAGGACACTTATAGGTTAGGTTAACTATCGTAACACATTATATAAATATATAACACATTATATAAATATATAACACATTATATATATATATATATATATATATATATATATATATATATATATATAACACATTATTGTAACAGCTGATTGGCTGTGGATGGGTAAAAGTAGGAAACTTATAGGTTAGGTTAACTATCTTAACACATTATATAACACATTATATAAATATATAACACATTAATTGTACCAGCTGATTGGCTGTGGATAGGCAAAGGTAGGAAACTTATAGGTTAGGTTAACTATCTTAACACATTATATAATTATATAACACATTATTGTAACAGCTGATAGGCTGTGGATGGATAAAAGTAGGACACTTATAGGTTAACTATCTTAACACATTATTGTAACAGCTGATTGGCTGTGGATGGGTAAAAGTAGGACACTTATAGGTTAGGTTAACTATCTTAACACATTATATAAATATATAACACATTATATATATATATATATAACACATTATTGTAACAGCTGATTGGCTGTGGATGGGTAAAAGTAGGAAACTTATAGGTTAGGTTAACTATCTTAACACATTATATAACACATTATATAAATATATAACACATTATATATATATATATATAACACATTAATTGTACCAGCTGATTGGCTGTGGATGGGTAAAAGTAGGACACTTATAGGTTAGGTTAACTATCTTAACACATTATATAATTAATTATATAACACATTATTGTAACAGCTTATAGGCTGTGGATGGGTAAAAGTAGGACACTTATAGGTTAACTATCTTAACACATTATATAAATATATAACACATTATATATATAACACATTATTGTAACAGCTGATTGGCTGTGGATGGGTAAAAGTAGGAAACTTATAGGTTAGGTTAACTATCTTAACACATTATATAACACATTATATAAATATATAACACATATATATAACACATTAATTGTACCAGCTGATTGGCTGTGGATAGGCAAAGGTAGGAAACTTATAGGTTAGGTTAACTATCTTAACACATTATATAATTATATAACACATTATTGTAACAGCTGATAGGCTGTGGATGGATAAAAGTAGGACACTTATAGGTTAACTATCTTAACACATTATTGTAACAGCTGATTGGCTGTGGATGGGTAAAAGTAGGACACTTATAGGTTAGGTTAACTATCTTAACACATTATATAAATATATAACACATTATATATATATATATAACACATTATTGTAACAGCTGATTGGCTGTGGATGGGTAAAAGTAGGAAACTTATAGGTTAGGTTAACTATCTTAACACATTATATAACACATTATATAAATATATAACACATTATATATATATATAACACATTAATTGTACCAGCTGATTGGCTGTGGATGGGTAAAAGTAGGACACTTATAGGTTAGGTTAACTATCTTAACACATTATATAATTAATTATATAACACATTATTGTAACAGCTTATAGGCTGTGGATGGGTAAAAGTAGGACACTTATAGGTTAACTATCTTAACACATTATATAAATATATAACACATTATATATATAACACATTATTGTAACAGCTGATTGGCTGTGGATGGGTAAAAGTAGGACACTTTAGGTTAACTATCTTAACACATTATATAAATATATAACACATTATATATATATAACACATTAATTGAACCGCTGATTGGCTGTGGATGAGCAAAGGTAGGAAACTTTAGGTTAACTATCTTAACACATTATATAATTATATAACACATTATTGTAACAGCTGATTGGCTGTGGATGGGTAAAAGTAGGCCACTTATAGGTTAGGTTAATAGGCAAAAGTAGGAATTAAGTCTAGGTTAACAATATTTTAACACGATACTTAAACACATGTGCTACACCCTGGTAGACAACGGAGGAAACTACGTTTAACACATTATACACATTAAATGTACCTAGGCCGTGGTGGGCAAAAGTAGGAAACTCTAATAGGTTAACTATCTTAACACATTATATAACACATTATATAAATATATAACACATTATATATAACACATTATTGTAACAGCTGATTGGCTGTGGATGTTCAAAAGTAGGACACTTGTGGTAAACATAGGCAAAAGTAGGAAACTTTAGGTTAGGTTAACTATCTTAACACATTATATAACTATATAACACATTATATAAATATATAACACATTACATAATTATATATAACACATTATTGTACCAGCTGTTACAAGTAGGCTGTGGTGAACATAGGCAAAAGTGGGAAACTTATAGGTTAGGTTAACTATCTTAACACATTATATACATATATAACACATTATATAAATATATAACACATTAATTGTACCAGCTGATTCAAGTAGGCTGTGGTGAACATAGGCAAAAGTAGGAAACTTATAGGTTAGGTTAACTATCTCAACACATTATATAAATATATAACACATTATATAAATACACATTGATTGTACCAACTGTTACAAGTAGGCTGTGGTGAACATAGGTAAAAACTTTTCATACATAGGTTGGATTAACTATCTTAACACATTATATACATATATAACACATTATATAAATATATAACACATTATTGTACCAGCTGTTACAAGTAGGCTGTGGTGAACATAGGCAATAGTAGGAAACTTATAGGTTAGGTTAACTATCTTAACACATTATATACATATATAACACATTATATAAATATATAACACATTAATTCTACCAACTGTTACAAGTAGGCTGTGGTGAACATAGGTAAAAACTTTTCATACATAGGTTAGATTAACTATCTTAACACATTATATACATATATAACACATTATATAAATATATAACACATTACATATATATATATAACACATTATTGTACCAGCTGTTACAAGTAGGCTGTGGTGAACATAGGCAAAAGTGGGAAACTTATAGGTTAGGTTAACTATCTTAACACATTATATACATATTTAACACATTATATAAATATATAACACATTAATTGTACCAGCTGATTCAAGTAGGCTGTGGTGAACATAGGCAAAAGTAGGAAACTTATAGGTTAGGTTAACTATCTCAACACATTATATAAATATATAACACATTATATAAATACACATTGATTGTACCAACTGTTACAAGTAGGCTGTGGTGAACATAGGTAAAAACTTTTCATACATAGGTTAGATTAACTATCTTAACACATTATATAAATATATAACACATTATATATATAACACATTATGGTAACAGCTGATTGGCTGTGGATGGGTAAAAGTAGGAAACTTTAGGTTAACTATCTTAACACATTATATATAACACATTATATATATATATATATAACACATTATTGTAACAGCTGATAGGCTGTGGTAGGCAGAAACTTATAGGTTAGGTTAACACAAGCACATTACAATTTGGACACTACTATTTGTTGTCAGAGTAACCTAGAGGTACGACTCAGAACCCATACCGTAAGACGTACGCGAGTTTTTCGCGGTCGCGAAAAACTCGGTAAGTCTTACGGTAAGGGGTAGCGTGTCCGCCTTCAAATCCAAACTTCACAGGTTCGAATCCCTCCGGTATTAAAAAAGTTAAGTGTATGACGTCATGTGTGTATGACGTCGTGTGTGTGTCTCGACAACAATACGTCACAGGTGGGGGGACCAATGGGGGAAGGGAAGGGGCCTAAAGGGGAGGGGCAAGGGGAGGGGTGGGGGGACCAATGGGGGAAGGGAAGGGGCCTAAAGGGGAGGGGCAAGGGGAGGGGTGGGGGGACCAATGGGGAAGGGAAGGGGCCTAAAGGGGAGGGGCAAAGGGGGAGGGGCAAAGGGGGGAGGGGCAAAGGGGGAGGGGCAAAGGGGGAGGGGAGGGGGAGGGGTGGGGGAGGGGCAAAGGGGGAGGGGCAAAGGGGGAGGGGCAAAGGGGGAGGGGGGGGAGGGGCAAAGGGGGAGGGGCGAAGGGGGGAGGGGGGAGGGGTGGGGGTACCCCCACCATTTTTGTCCTCAACCGACGGGCACTCTACTAATGTCGCTGTCAAGATAAAACGTGCAGCAGAGATTTTATGGGTCAAAAGTGAAATTAGGAATCTATACTCAAAAAAGGCTAAGCTTAACCTTGAACTTTACACAGCGCATTTAGAATTGCTTAAGTCAATACACCCTGCTTTATTAGATAACGTGCTCAACCATTTAAACACAGATGTAAACAAGATCATTCAACCCATCCGCCGTTCACAAAATAAGAAGCTGTGCTATCTGCGCATCAATCAACACAAACCGGTAAACATTGATTGTAAACACGTATTCTATCCACGGATATCCAACTTAACTGATATACACTTCGATGGAAATGAGATGGACTTGTTAAGTAAAGGCTTAAATTATAATATACCGAGAGTCAACAATAACAACCATGTCATACGTGATGTAATTAATGCAGAAGCGGTTATTAAAACTTTGAAGGAACAAGACTTACAGAATAACGTACGTGTTGTTGTGAACAATAAATTGAATAATATTTTGAAAACACCCATTGACGCAGTCCTTAAACCAAATAACCGTAATACACTCTACTCACGTGAGAGCAGAATACTAAAAAATATCAAACATAAATTGTTAGAGAACGATGCAATTGTGACCAAGGCTGATAAGGGCAACACTTTAGTTATTGTAAGCCAAAGCGAATATTCCCAAAAAATCATGGATTTTATTAATAGCAATAATGTCCATTTGCTCAATTCTGACCCAACCAAGAAATTTCATAAAAGTTTGAATCAGACAATAAGCGGTTGCACATCCTTGTTAAGTGAAAAATCTCGTAGGTTTCTTAAACCGATAAACCCTCAGGCACCGCAGTTTACCGGCTTACCAAAACTTCATAAACCAAATATTCCTATCAGACCATTAATCAATTACACCACAGCTCCAAGCTATGGAACTGCAAAAAAATTGGAACACCTCATTAAAACCAACATCACCTTAACAAACAACCATAGTTTAAAAAACAACACTGAATTCATCAGTAATACGAAAAATATTAAGATTAAACAAAGCTATAAACTCGTTTCTTTTGATGTGATTAACATGTATACCAACATCCCAGTGGCAGAAATGCTAAATGTACTTAGTGATAACCTCAATACCACTAATAAATTGCATAATGATGAAATAAATGAACTTATGCGGCTACTACAAACTGTGTTGGAACAAAATTACTTCGTATTCAATAACAATTTCTACTTACAAACAGACGGCTTAGCAATGGGTTCACCACTATCCGGGTTACTAGCAGACATATACTTGAATCATTTTGAAAATGAACACATAATGTCAAATAAAAACAAGTATAGAAAAAACATCATATTCTACAATAGATATGTGGATGACACATTTGTTATTTTTAATGGTTCCAATAGACAAGCTGCTGGACTATTGAAGTACATGAACAGCATTAACACTAAGATCCAGTTTACGCTAGAAATGGAAAGTAATGACCAACTGAATTTCTTAGATCTAACCATAAGAAAGGGTCATGACAAGCTTGACTATAAAATCTATCGAAAGCCTACTACAACTGATGTCACCATCAACGCCAAATCGTACCATCCGTATTCCCAAAAAATGGCGGCTTTTAATTGCTTTATACATAGACTTAACACTGTCCCTTTGAATACAATTGATTATCATGACGAAGTAAACATAATAAAACACATAGCTGTAAGCAATGGCTATAAAAGTTCTTTAATTGATAAAATGATTGAGAGGTATAATAAGACACAGAAAAATAGAAACAATTTAGAAACAGGCTTAACCAAAACCAACAAATTTATTCCATCTGAGTACACCAACCTTCTACCCAATGTTTTACGCAATATTTTTAAAAAACTTAACATCACCCTCGCCTTCCGCACAAGCAACAATATCTCCTCATTTCTTAAACGCAGAAATAAGATTCCTTTAGAAAATAAATCTGGTGTTTATAAAATAACCTGCCCTGATTGTAACAAATTCTACATTGGCCAAACAGGGAGAACGTTCCTTTGTCGATACAAAGAGCACCTTCCAACTAATAAAAGCAATATTACAAGCTCTAATTTTGCTAGCCATTTGTTCGAAAACAAACACATCCCAGATAATTTCCATTCCAGTGTGGAGGCATTGCAAGTGTGTACAAAGGGAAGATTAATGAACGCTCAAGAAGAGTTTGAGATATATAAAGCGTTCAAAAATAAACCAGATGAAATTTTAAACTACCAGTTATCTTTCAACTCACACTATCTATACGACACAGCTCTCAAGCATTTATCTAGACTCAATAGAGATAACTATCAGAGGGTTTATTCCTAGCAACGACAGTGTTCCACCAGACATAGGATAATGCGCACCGTTGCCGAACGGGAATATTTATTTTAATTGTGTTTGTGTTTGTGTTTTGTGTTTTAACATTTGATGTGTGACGCATTCATCGTGTGAATGAATTAATTAATCTACATGTATCTGATGATGAAGTCTTGAATTTTGAAACATGTCATAGCAAAACCAGATATAAATTGAAGTCACAAGACGGACCTACTAAGGTAATTCTTATCTATATTATTTAATTGTGACTCGGTTCCGTAAAAACAAAATTGAAATGCATATCAGATCGATTTCTGTTGTGTTAGATGATTTTTATAGCTGAAATGGATTATCAAAATCTTCACTGGAATAGTGTAGAAAATAAAGTTTGTTTTTTGTTTCTTCGTCACGCATGTACAACAGTAAACAGTATACAGGTACAGGTGTACAGTATACCTCCCTCGAAGGATATTAATGACGCCTGGAAGCGACTACCCTCGGTTTATAGACTGTAGACTGTAGCTGGTTATGAAAGGTCATCCATGACTCTCAACTGGAGGAGAGGGAGATTTCTTTTTTACTTTCGCTGTGTTTAGCGGATAACTTCGTTTAAAATTGCTTCTTGGGTGGGGGGATAGCGCAGTGACCAGAGTGTAATCGTACCATGGCGTGAGCTAGCGCATTTTCACTGGAACTGTATAGTTGTTTCCAATATCCCTTCACACACACACACACACACGCTCACGCACCCCCACACACACAAACACCCCCACACCTACACAGTTGACGTAACTCCACAATTTACTAGAGTCATCCTCGTTACAACCAACTCACTTTCTTTATGTATTTGTTACAAGCCTAGTGAACTTGTTGGCGTGTTGTATTGTGGTAATAATATATATTTAAGTAAATATGTAACTAATTCAAGACATTTGTTGTTTCAGGTTACTTTACAATGGGACAATAAAGAGTGGAAAAGTAGAACCTAATGAAACACTTTATGACTTCTTTCGGTGGCCTGTATTATCAGAACGTGTTGTACATACCATTAGTAAGATTGAAGTCGAAGATAAAGGCAAAGGAGGTGATGTATATCTTTATGACGGAGGCCCGGAGTTTGAAGATGTGGAATTACATATAATAACACAAAAGGGTCAAGGATATGAGTTTGACATTTTTATTTATGGATACGAATTTGAAATGATTGATTAGAATATTTTTAATGAAATTTTAAATTTTATTATTCTGTGAATAAGTAATAATAATAATTAAACGGAAAACTTTTCATCTGTAGATGATCAATCATACTTAAATCCTATAAAACAGTTATAGTGAACTTTATGTTTTTAAACGTTGTGTGGTGAACAGCTATCCGTTTTTTTTTTCTATGTAGCTCATACATTGTTGTTAATTGGTTTTAACTTTTATTATTTCAATAAATTACTAAATATTTTATTTGTGACATAACAAAGACTATCCATCTAAATAGATTGAGGTTATAAGAGCAAGATTTTTAAATAATGAAATATAAATGTACTACTAATTATTAAATTTAAGAAAGAGTGTAGAATAATAATAAGCTCCTAATATTTTTAATTAAATAAAATAATTGAAGAAAAATCGTTGCTACAAGTTTCTCCTCTGATAACCAGAAAATCAAGTATAATCCAACCAACAGCACTAAAAGTGTCAATTAGATAGTTGTCAATCAAAAGGAGGTTTGGAGGTTATCTATAGTTTTGCAAAAGTTTCATAAATAAGTGTGTTGTTCGTTTTAACAATCTTTCAAAAGATGTGCTTGCAATGCTCGAAGTTATGTTACCCGTGTATGAATGCTTTAATTTTGAGCTAAACATGGACAGCCTTGTACATTACTTCATTTTATTCATTGTATCTTATTTAAAAGTCTAAATGGCTAATTGTTACAAGCGGCTTCGTACGCGATTATTACACATTCAAGGATTTTAAAACAACCCTATTTCGCGTCTACAAACTAACACCAAACCATGTTAAAAAATTCATAACTCTAGCATTCTTGGAACCAGAGATATGGTTTCGGGATAGAAAATACCCTTAGAGTTAAAAAATTTCAAAAACCATTCTTAGTACGTTTCTACAGACCTACCCCAAACCATGTAACAAATTCATAGCTCTAGCTTTCTTGGACTGTGTAAATTCCAATCTGTTCCTGTATGGGTCGAAAGATTTGAACGCCGATGAATAATTACTAGCATTTAGAGCGGGTTTTTAAAAACATTTTAATTTTTCCCTATTACTAACAACATATTAATTCATAAAACCATTTGGAAAACTTTAAATAACGTAAAATAAAACAAAAAATCTAAGCTATGTCTGAAAAATAGTTGTGATTTAGTTATTTCTTTTTATAATATTACACACGTAATTCGAAATTAATAGTCAACTCGACATTTCAGTCTGTTTAACTTTTATGAAATAGTTTTATTCATTATGAAATTATTATTTGTTTTTTTTGATTTTTATAAAATATTAATTATATGTACGTCTGTGTTTTTGTTCCGTTTTTGTCCTAGAAAACAAAATTTCTAATTTTACATATTGCGATCTCCTTATTGGCGATGAATACAGGACACTTCTTAATGTTTTCTACATTTATTGATTTTAGAAAGTCATCACACATCTACTTTTGTTCAACCAAAACATATAATGTGCTATTCAAGTTGTATACCTGGATCGGAAACTGACATGGTCAGCCCACATAAATTACATTCTTAAAAGAACAAACATAAAACGCTTCCAGTTGTATCAATTGCTCAACAAAAGAATTTCAATCTAAATGAAAACGGCCATCACGTGACTTACTCATGAGTGTACTTACACTTTCACGTCCCGTCCGGAAACACGCTGGGGACATCCACATCCGAAGACTACAAAATTCCAAAAAAAAGTGGAGAATAATCAAAAACAGCGATGTGCACCAACTTCAAACAAAAAACAAAGACTTTAATGTGCACTTTAAAAACACAGTCAACAACATTTAGCAGCAAACCTTTACAATCGAGCTCACTCACACCCCACACCAACAATAATTTCCTCACTTGGCAGATACAAAACAAATCAGTCGTCTGCTGTCCCTAACCCATGAGAGACCAACTGAAACCCCTGTAAAGCAATACATGAAAAACTGTTCAACACACACTCTAAGATAATAAATGTAGTTCAATAATCAGCTAAATACGTGTGCACAACTTCAGTGATACATTAAAAAAAAATTATTACTTATTCACAGCAGAAATAATTTATAAAATTTGCTGATAAAATTTTAAGAGTGTTTATAACGTTTGTATCCATACATTACAATTTGAAACTTAAATCCTTTGTGTTCTTACGATTCTAAAAGTAATTGTATATTTCCTTTACCGATGCCTCCTCCATAACGACTTGCTTTACCCCCTAGCCCCTTATCTTCGACTTGAAACTTAGTAATGTTATATTTATCCCTTTCTATCGATTTGGGGCACCGATAGAATTGATAAACTCTTGAATTCTCGTCATACATGCTATGATTTATTGTCTTGTTGAAAAGTAATCTGACACGAATAATATTTGGAATTAATTACATTTTACGTAGATACAATCTTGTTGAGCACTGTGGTGAAATTCACAACAATAATTTGAATTGGCCCCTAAATGTTATTTTAGTAATAGATATGTAAGGTTAGATTTAGTTTATAAGCAAGACCCTCCGATGATGATAACCATGTTATCGAAATGTACATCAGGGCATTAAGTGGATATAATTAATAAAGAACAATCAATCAGAAAAATTGTGTTTTATTAAGTTCCAGTGATTGTGGTTAGGGGCAAATTCAAATTATTATTTTAAGTAGATATTGAGCAAAACGTTTCTATCACAATAAATTGTTAACGTCCACAAGACAAAACCTCGAAAGATCACTAAACTTGTAACCAGTACATAAGGAACAGATAGATTATATCGTGGATGACAACTTAATTTTAAAACATTATCTGGAAATATTTTCTACAACTTAGTGTTTTTACTTTAATTCACACACACACACACACACACATATATATATATATATATATATATATATATATATATATATATACAGTATATATATATATATATATATATATATATATATATATATATATTTATACAGGAAAATTTATGCGGTAGATGTAGACATTAATTTATGTTCCCCTGATTTTATATACGTGGTGTTTGAAAACACTGTTTATCATCTGTACAGTGTTCTATATTTTAAAACTGTGAATCGATTTTAATCAAATTAGTTATGTGGGTATATTTTGATCATATCTTGAAAGTATTTTCATTTGATTTATAATGTGTGGGTTCACAAATAAAGAACAAATAATTGTTCTATTTGTTATAAATTGGCTCTAATGTTTTCCATCCAATTTTGATCGAGTGCTGCAATTAAGCAAACCAGAACGACTGTTTCTTACAGGGTCTAAACTTGCTTCATAAATTCACGTCAGTCGAACGGTATGAAAAGAGCTGATTTTAATAATTTCCGTCTTCCGTAAGAGCCCTATTGCTTATTTTAGATATTTTTACACCTGCAATTCATGAATAGTAGGTTTTATTGAATAGATTAAAACGAAATACAATTTTTTCGGTTCCTTAGAAGCTTTAATTGATCAAAACCGTTAGTCGATCTTATTATTTTTTCTTAAAGCAGTTACCTACAAATTTTACCAAGAAGCTACTAGTTACATTATTTTGGCACATATAATTAAACTAAGTCGCAAAATATGCCCTCATACCAATTTTAATTTAAATAGTTCCTTACACTTCAGCTCTAGAATAATATATAGACAACACACAAACATCAGTACATAAATCACTCTATTGGATTCTTCTGACCGGAAAAGAGATATATCCAAATCTTAACGTTGATTTATTAATACATCACCAACCGTTATAGGTATGCTGTATCTCTGCGAGCGGTAGATAAAGTTCTGTTCTTTTTCACTATACCTTCTCGACACGTACATGGAAAGAGCTTACCAGCTGGGTAAATGGATAACCAATTCTAAATCATTGAGTACTAACAGAGAAGAAGGTGGTTTTCAGTGACTAAGAATTTCACGCTATTGCGAAAAACGGATGTCCCCTTTTGTCCTTTGAAGCGTTTCCACCTCTCCTACCAAATTAAAAAAAATCGATTTAAATTGTAGCTTTTTAAAAACTGGCGCAGGTTTATTTTTGGACAGTCACACTCTTATGTTACAGAACCCTCAGATTCTCGCTACAGTTATGCTTGGCAATCCTTAAGGATCCTAAATGAATATAAACTTTTTAATCTAGTCTTGGGTTAGATCTCTTTTTCATGAGTCCTATATGGACTCCATTTCTTCTTGTTCTCTTCTAACTCTGACGCTATTAGAGTATTCAAGTGTAAGAATTGTTTATTTTATGTTCTTTTATATAAAGTGTTGATGACATAGAGATTTTCTCCATTAAACAACAAAGAGAAAAACAATTAGATTAGACAACTGAGGGGTAATTACCTCGAGATATGGCCACCGTCCACTACTTTAGGCTGTAAAGCAATATATGGAAAATAGTGCAAAACCCAATACAAGAAAAAAAAATAGTTCAATATACCAGTTGCACAGGGTTTTAATATGTGTGATGATGTACGGATAAAAAGTAAAAACTTCAGTGATCCATTTAAATATCTTAAATTTATTCACAGCAGAAATAATTTGTAAGATTTGCTGAAAAACCTCTTTAATGCAGCCTTTTAAATTACATAAATTACAAATACAAATTCATTGCTCTTTTGTGATTCTATCCCCCCCACACCTTCTGTACACAAATATGCATAACCCCTATTTGCCTTTATTTGTATACAACCCGAAGTAATAATTCTGGGCAAAGAAAGAATTGATATATTTTTTTATAGGTATAACATTTCATTTTTTACTGTCTTGTTCAAAATAATCTGAAAGGACAAAATCTCAACAATATCAGGTAAGTGTGTAACCAGTACTGAAAGGAACTGAGTAGAAGAAGACATCTTAATGTTTGTAACGTTTAACTGGAGATGTTTTCTTGTTTTGTAAAAGTTATTGGTTATACTTTCCGACATACAAAGTGGAATATTATGTGATAGATCAGGATATGTCTGTCTGTCTATCGTCACTGCAGCTTAAAACGTGTTGACCGATTTTAATCAAATTTTTTATTTGGGTATATTTTGGTTATTTCTTGGAATAATTTCTGTGGAATAATTTTCATTTATTATGGGAGTTGTAGAAAATAGAAAAAAAACGATTTTTTATTGGCTCCATCATATTCATCAAATTCTGCTCAATTGTGGCTTTTAAGGATTCAAATAAAACGAATAGGCAGTAATAGGGTCTAGAGTTGCTTCGTAAATGCCTCGTAAGCGAAAATTAACCGATTAAATTGAACTCTTATATACTTCAGTGTAATTTCATTTTTTGGTAATTATTTTTGAGCCATAATATTTTTTATATGTGTTTGGTTATTGAATGTCCACAATTTCACAAAAATTTAGAAAACAACTGACCGGATTTGTAATAATTAAAATATTTTTTGAAGGCGATTAAAAAGATGGTGTTTGGGCCCTTAGAAGCTATAACCAAAATTTGTGATCATAATCGTTAATCGTTTTTCGTATAACAGCTACCCCAAATTTTTTTAGATATTAAAATAATTAAAATATGTCCCAAAACGAAAGTAAATACTGGCTGCCATATTTGTAACGAAAGTTTTCTACACGCTGGACAAAGACGTCATTTTTTCTGGAATGTTTGATGAAGTAAGGGGTGACCTTTTCAAAAAAACTTGTGTTTTAATCAAACTAACTTTATAACTGTGAAGAAAATCCCTTTCGTCTAACAATTCAATTTAACATTTCCTACAAAGCGAGAGATCAACTTTTTAGATATTTAGAAGATTTGCACGTGCAATTCTGCTGGGTAGGTACCATGATATAAAAATGTCATTTTACTTACTTGTCGTCAGGTTTTCTTTCGCTCATTGTGAGATTATGAGTGGGTTTAGTATCATATATGTAAATAGCTGCTGACGCAGTCTGGAATAGAAATACCACCACACAAAATGGAACTACGCTAAATAAGATCCGACTGCATTTCATCTTGCCTTGTTTTAAACTGAATAAATCTTCTCTAATGGCCTTTGATAATTATGGTTGTAAAGGTTAAATAAAACAAATATGTTAATGATTTGATTATTGATTCTATTATCTTAGAATAGGTCAAAGGATACTATTCTTATTTTGCAATAAATGCTAATCTTTGTAATCAAAGTTTGTTCGTGTACTCTACTTTGTTTGACTTTATTTGGAGGCTAAGAGAGATCCATTAAAATATCTTCAGTCTTGGAGGAATCGTTCCATCTTTTTGACTCCAGATTGTTACATTTCTCCACAATCAGTTGCAGATGACGAAAGTTAACTCAGGTAATTTTGGTAATTTTTATTTTTTATTTTTAAAGTTAAAATTACGTCAGGTTATATTTAATAATTTACTATTTTATAAGTTTAAAAGCTACTGATAAGTTTGGAAATATTTCACTCTTTTTTACTTCCTTTTATTATGACAAGATCTTTGCACACAGTTCATGAAATAAGGTCTCTCGCTCTGGCTAATATGTATTCATTTTAATCCAATATTTCAATACAAACACTATTTAAATACTCATTTTTAACTGTAAAATTATAAAATACTTGACATTTTCTTGCCATCAAAGTATTCCTATAAACTCATTCGTCAAAATAAAAATAAAATCGTAAATTCTGTAAATATATGACACTGTATATGCATAACAAAATGTTAATACTTCACGTTTTCTTTTTTATAATCATACAACCTTAAACATTTCCTAAAAAAACACTTGTTAACTATAAGTATTTGACTTAAATGTTAAATCAAAGCCATATAATGGGTTTTACTGATCAATCTCTTCAAATTTGGGTGTATTTATATTCTACAGTAAATACCAACTTTTGCGATGGGTTCAATATTCGTCGACTGTTAACGGATATATGCGGTCCTAATAGACAATAGCATAATATTTTCTTAGCAAAAAATTGCTTACAGAGTAATATTTAATACCAGTAACTGATTATATTTGTAATCTAGTAATACTTATTGCCAGAAGAGTGATACTGCTATTGCATTGGGTTCAACCTCAAACATTTCAGTTCTTGTAATGAATTACAAATATCAACACCTTCATGACCTGCATATCGTCAGTTCTAGTTATGTTTCAGTGATGCAATTGTTGAGAAACAACGTCGAAGACAAAGTCAGATTCGAGTTTATTCAAGTCAGCTTCGTTTTATTAATAAATATTAAATTGAAAATTTCTTATGAAACACACAAAAGTAAACTAAACAAATGTAATATGGTATACATATACTTTTTCAGTAAAGATTTTTGTGAAATACTGATGTTCTATTTATTTTTTATATATAATATATCAATACATCTATGTATATAGAAATGAATGTATGTACGTATTTTCTAGCATAACTTCGGAACGTCCGCAGCAATTTCAACTAGACTTAGTTTCATATATGACACACAATCTGGGAAAACATAGTGTATGGGTAAAGCACTCTCTGGCACTCCTAGGGGTGGAAGTTCGAAGGAGTGACATGTAAGAATAATTCAAAAACAACGATATTTGTATCGAATCATAGTGTTCGAGGTTTTTGAGATGAATAGCGACACTTTCGACGCCATTTAATTACAAATTCAACAAATATCAGAATTGGAGATAAGAAGAGGTGAAAAATAAAATGTCTAAAATGATAAAAATTAGCAGCAATTCATAGTTTTTTTTGCTGTCTTTAATTTATTGATCCTAACAACATGTAAGCTCAAGTTTAGTCGAACAGAACTCTGTAGACCCTTCTGGAATTGTTTAGAAATGATAGAATTGGGTAAAATGCTTTAGTAGATATTGTAAAACTTTCTATATCCGATTCACGAAAGACAGCCTAGAAGTTGTACACCTCCGCGTCTATTTATAAAATGATTGGAAATATTATTTCACATTTTGAAAGCGTTCGTACATTGGTTGATAAGAAACCAAAAACTACCATAACAGCATTTTTCAAATATGTTCGCAAATCTTTTTTGGGGGAATTTCGAATGCATCGAGAAACGTATTTTGTAGAAGAAAAGTTGGCCATCCCGTCCTTGGACATGATGCATTAAGATGGAGTGTATACAATACACCACAATAACGAACGGCGGAATGAATTTTAGATCACCATGGTTCTCTTTACATTGTTGCACAAGAGTGGGTTCACTAAAAAATTGTATACATTCCTGCTCCTGAAGCAGAACATAAATATTGTTACTAATAGTGTGTTGAGGTGAATAAAAAATTGTGAAATTTTTATTGGTTTTACTTTATAATTTGTATACTTCAATAATACTTTTTAAATACCTGAAAAAAAAATTCATTTTACACTATAGTTGGAAATCGTTCCTTTTGATGGATAATGAAAGGTTGGGATAATTAAATACCTGAGTAGTTAGTATGAAATAAACGTGCTGGAGAAATAATTAAATTGTAAAAACAAAATGAAATATAATACTAATAAATTCTCAATATCAATTATGATAGTATACGTTTTTGTTGTTTTAAATGTATCAAATTTATTATAACAACTTATTTCTCATAGAATAATAACTCCACGATATTAAGGAATTTTCATGCTACTCGACTACAATAGAGTGCTCAGACGGCACAAAAACATAAAGCCTATTGAATTGGCAGCTAGATGACCAATGGTTTTTTTTTGGATAAATTATAACAATTTGTTAGAAGTAAACTGAATATTAGTTATTTAAACTAGTTTCAGTGATAAAAGTAATAATTGCTTTATTAATTGATATTTTAGTTAGAGATTTGATAAATTTTGAACTGAAGCTTGGTTTAGTTGAAAATATTGACAAAAATTTCAATATTGTGGATGTTTGAAATTTCTCGGTGGTTCAATTACTTGTAAATTCTTCGTGAACGTATCACAACTCATTAATGTCATTTTAATGATATTCATATTCCACAGTAAAGTGAATACACAAGAAAAAATCGAATACAGTCTTGTTTTTCTAACTGCAAATCTGTCGCATGCAAAATAATATCCTTATAGATTTTTTGAGTGAAATTAGGCTTTAAGTATCGGCGCTAATTAAATTGTCACTCATTAACTTTGCTTGCAGCTGACAACTCACCATACGAAAATAGATATAATGTTAACCTAAAAAACACTGTTCGGCAATTAAATAAAATAGAACAGGATATGACAACTAGATGAGAATCCAACGTGCATTGGAGAAACTCATTGTTATGACATTGTAAATAAGATTTTATCGTCCTCTCAGTGGTTCACAACAAGCATGGTAATCATGAGGTATAAGCTTACATGCAGTTTTAAGTGAGATATCAGCTGTTTTCCATCTTTCCAATCATGTCTGATGAATTTTTTTTTATCAACTCTTATACTATTACACTAATGGAAGGCTAACGGTTTTTTCTTACACTTTAAATTTTCAATTTGTTAGTTTTGTGTTGAAGAACGTGTTATAATTTTATACTCTGTTTCTGTTAAGTTGATGAAGATCACGATGATTTTCTGCTTAAAAAAATATTCTGATTGACCATCAGTCAAAATTTTTGTCACAACATCTATCTTACAACTAAGTTGACCTGCCTTAACTCCTAAATATTAGTTTTTGACATGCTTAATATTTATTTAGAAAACCTGTACTATTACAAAAAACCTCTAATTGGTTCAAAGCATGGTATCAACTCAGCTTCAACTCCACTACATTTTCTTTAATTAATATACTATATTTCAAGTCGATATTAGTTCCTTATATTTTTAGTAATGGCTACATTTTTCTCTGCTATAGGCAGCGTCATCAGGCCAGCTAATATTAACACTTTGTCATTAATAGCCATTACTATAATATAAGGAACTACTATCGAATTAAAATAAGGTACTTTAATTAATTAAAGTAGTTCTAAGGCAAAACAATGAATATAAATACATTTTCCTCGACTATTCTGGATACAATGTTAACCATTCTCTTCGCTGATGTGTATCGTGAAATATACTGATGAGGACCATTATTCAATTATACTAGCTAATAAATTTCAGAAGGGTAAAATATAAAGTGTTTCCATAATTATATAGGTTTAGAAATAAATTTATTTTTGACTCAGTATTGATTTCAATACAAATGTGAATTATAGATTTATAACAGTATTACACAGAAAAATATTACTTGCACAGGTTAATGTGAGTTAAATCAATTAATGAATAAAAAAAAAGTGGAATACAATATAGTTTTATGACAAATATTATGTGTTCGTAGTCATTATAAATATGGTATAAACAAGGTAGATAGTTCAGATAGCTCTGGGGTTAAGATGGTTGGTTCACACGCACGTTCAGATGGATTTGTTGAATAATGAGTAATATTGTATATTGTAATATTATTTGTAATAATAATGAGTATGATTGCGATTTCATTTTTGTAAACCGGCTAGCGGGTAAATGCTCTTGTAGTGCCACTATTGTCTCCCATCGTTTGTGTCAATCTATGAACTTTGTTTCAGAGACTGAGCTAATAATTTTAAAACTAGCATTTTTTTTGGCAGATGGTGTCCAATAATGCTTTTTATGGTAATAAAAGCTAAATTTGATACAAATATCTAGAGGTGATTTTTAAAAATTAGAGTTAAAATAATGCAAAAAATGTTTACATACTTTGTATATCAAGAAGCTTTCATTCTTTACCTCTACATAGATCACATTTCTTCAGATGTTCTGGGTTTGAAATTACATTGTTGACTAAAACTTCATTATTTTCATCCTTAAGAGATATGGTTGGTACTACTATAAGCAGAATTGTAATCTGGAAATTTGTAACTACAATTGTGTTATAAGTTGAATAGTTCACGAGATGTTAATAAAAACTATATTAATGTCTGTCATTTTCAATTAGATCTAACAGAAATTCAATAGATTTCCACTATAGGCCCCTAAACCAAATTTCATGTTCCTTCCTTTGTCTTTGTAGCTAGTGTCGTACTTAAGTAAAGGTGAAAACAATATCAGATGATACACATGTTAAAAACCACAAAACTGATGTTGACATTTTTTGACAATTACTAAGTAAGTACAAATAACTAAAATCGTCATAACTTTAGGTAAACATCAAATATAACAAAACATATAATAAAAGTACCACAAATGTAATATTATAACATGTTTTAACTTGTCATTTTCCTCTTTTTATTAAGAGCTGTAAAATGTTACATTGAATGACCACTCCACTAATTAAGATAATTTAGTTGACCTCTCATAGCCACACCCTCTATACAAAGAGGGTAAAATGAAATTATACCAACAAGTAATGATCCAAAAATTATTCAAAAATAACACTCGGGGGATTGTGATTAATGACAAAATTATATTTATCAATTATGTAAGATAATAAGAATACTCTCCTTTTACAAATTTACAAAAAAAATAGAATAAATAATAAAATCATTAACATATTTCGTTTATCTACCCTTTACAACGATAGTAATAAAATAACATTAGAGACAGAGTTATTTAGATTAAATCAAGGCAAGATGAACTGCAGTCAGTTTCTGTTCAGTGCAGTTATATCGGGTGTTGTGGTATTGCTTTTCTTGACTGCTTCTGCACAATGTGTATTGGATACCCATCATTTTAAAATAGTTGGCAAAAGACAATTTAACGACACGTAAGTAAATATACACATCATTGTACATACCCCGACCCATCATCTTACGATATAAATAAAGTAAATCCTCCAAACATAATGTCTGAATAAAATTAATCTCGTGATTTGTAGGTGTGTTGTTAGATCAAAGGGGTCTTACACCCAGTATAAGTATTGAAGGGTAAGTTTGTTTAAAACATCTGTTATGGTCATAGTTGAGTATTTACTAATTTCTTTACATAAACAAGACATAATCTGTACTCGAGAATGTGTAAGCATTAACGATCTTCGTTGGGTTCACTCGTTTTAGTAACTCGGCCTTTCAGAAACTTGTAACAATGCGAATATCATTTTATTGGGATGTCTGAGATGACAGTTTTACGCTATTCTACGCCACAGAGCTAATGCTCACATTAACTTTCCATAAAATAAAACTTCACGTGAGTAGATTACTAATATTACCCCTATTACACTGATTAATACATCCGTGACTCGTCTTTCCTGACGTAGGTGCCTTCGCAGTACAAGGTTTATATCATAGTTCACTGATCGTTGAAACGAACAAAGGAGAGTGTTTTCTTTTTTCTATTGTGTTTATTAAAACTAGATTCATATTTGATACTTCAAGCACATTTTCAGAATCCCTCCTACCACCATATTTACCAAATCGTCAAGAAGCATCGCCTTCTTCTTCCTTGTTTGACCTATTTAAACACTACCGTCAGCCTCAATCCTAGACTTTACTGACATTGATAGTGCGAACATAAATGAAGTGATTGAAGTGTAGAATTCAATTATTTTTTAGCTGAAATGGATTATTAAAAACTCGACTTCATGATAACTTCTATAAAATAATGTAGAATGTAACCTTAGATTTGTTCCTGTTTTAATTCTTTCGCATCAAAACACCCACGATTTAAGTACAGCTGACAGTATACATTCCTGGACGGAAACTTATCGACAACTAGAAGCGGCTACCTTGGCCTTAATGGATATTTTCTGTGGCTATGACGGTCCATGCCTCTCAATCAGAGGTAGGAGAGAACTATGGCATGTGTGGAGTTCAGCGGCTAAAAATCTCAAACATCTTTTCGTGGGAGGATAGCCCAGAAGCTAGGACAGGGATTATATTGGGGAAGTGGTTAGTGCACTTTCCTTGTAAGATTACAGTTGTTTTCAATATTGTTCTGAGTTTACAAACAAACACCCCCCACGCACACACCCGCACACACACACACACACACACAGGTCACGTAACCACCCATCCACTTTTATCCCAAAGTTAGGTTCTCTTACTAATTGTGATCCTCTATACAATCCTACTTATTTACTGTATGTACTAGTTATAAGCTCAAAGATATTGTTGCTGTGTTGTCTTGAGGAAATTCAAATTTTCCCCGGTTATTTATATAAGTTTTTCTCAATGTGAATATGTAAATAATTCAAAATATTTATCTTTTCAGAGTTCTTTACAACGGGACAATAACGAATGAAAAGAAGGTACCTAATGAAAGAGTAAACGAATACTTTCGGTGGCCAGAATGCTCAGATAATTTTGAATACACCATTACTTGTGTGCAACTGGAAGATAATGACAATGGCGGTTATATATTAGTTAAATCAGGTGGCTTGGGACGTGGAAATATTGAATTTCATATACAATCATATAGAGGGAAAGGTTTGAATTTGCAAATTGTAATTTATGGAATCAAACGTAGTTTGAATGAATAAAACGTTTGTCTTAAAATTGTACATATTATTTTGCTGTAAATAAGTGAGAAAAGTTCTAAAATATGAACTTTGAAGTTGGACACTTTTTATCCCTACATATTGACACATATGTAAACGCTCTAAGTGTTGTGTTGAACTATTTGTTATGTAATGTTGTTTGTTCAACTGATTTCTTTGTATTGTTTTACAACTATTTTTACGGATAGAAACTAATTCTTTATATATATATATATATATATATATATATATATATACCATTAATTGGAGCTCGATTTTTTAAATTTTTAAATTATTTATGTTGTATATTATTATTTGTGACCTAAAAAGGGTTATGCATAAAAATATATTGAGCTTATGAGAGATAGATTTTTAAAAAGCTACATCTACCGCTGATTCATAAATTCATGAACGAGTGTAAAATAGTAATAAGATGTAAATAAAAAAAAAAAAAGTAATAATAAGTGGATGAAAATATCCTTGCCCCTCACATTACCAAAACCATATAAAATCCAACTAAATTTAATCTTCATGAAAATCTTCAGTTGGTTAGTTGTCAATCAAAAGTGAATAAAAACCATGTACGACAACACTGAAAGAAGTTATATATTACAATAAGGGTCTAAACCTGCTTTGCTTGAACAATAAACACAACCTCAACGAAACCGTATGTGATTAACATCGAGGTCTTAATGACGGCGGAAAGGGTGAATTTTGAATGTGCCTATTAATCCTGAAGTCATTGTACTCAGGTTTAAAAAAAATTGATCGAAATCGGTAATTTCATAACTCAAGATTCGACGTTTTTGAAGATATAGCAAACAATAAGTTTTGTTTGGGAACTTAGAATCTACACATTCGCAAAACTAGGGAAAAATCTTTAGAACCCTTTATAAAAAAATGGTAATTATGTGTTTTTCTTATCACAAGTACCTCCTAATTTTGAGATATCAACAAAACAAGAAAAAAAATTGTAAAATATTGTCAAAATATGCCCACACCTCAGATTTATTTAAATTTATTCCAAGAGTTTGGTCTACAGAGTGTACTATAGACGGACATAAATTAAAAACCATCTTTTTATATTCAGGGGAACTCAAAAGAAATTCGAAAAACTAGACTCTTTTACCTTTACACATTACATAGCTTTCTTCAAACTACGATTATGGTTTATTATCGAATTTGATAAAACTATTTGGGAAAAATCAAATTCTCAGTTTCATATATCATTGTTTTTGTTATAACCCACGCAATTAACAACATTTCGAACGACTATTTTGAGATATAATCACAGGCTTTTATTGAAAATTTGTACGTTTTGAATATTTTTATTAAAATAAACTATCCTCGGTTTAAAGTGGAGATGTAGTTTTGAGCTGCACATTCAGCGGCATGAATATAATTCATAATAGGGTGGGTAAGAATTTTATTTATTGATTAGCAATTTAGTTTCAAATTTTATGCGGGACATGTATCTTGAAAAAGGTCATGGCTGTCAAAACATGTATATTTTTATCAGTTATAAACAAAACCGATATCCCAGAATCAAATGCAGAAAAATATAATAATATTATTTAGACCTCTAACTTATTTACTAACGTCTTACATGTAGATTTTATACTGACCTTCAAACATAAAATGACGCCAACAATTTCAAAATTTTTGTTTTCCAACTCATTTTAATCACATTTTTTCATAATATTTTTAGTTAAGCTGATTTAAAAATTTTACGAACATACTGAAAAATGGGTCAACTGGTAACTTTGTTTTAATTACTGTCCCTAAAAACTCAAAACATGGCGGCAAATGATCTCAATATTTTAGTAATCATATAAATTAATCGTACGTTTATTAGAACATATTTAAAATGTACTAACATATTATTTCTTTCTTTTTAATGCGCAAAATTTGTTATCTTTTTTCGAAACTGAAAGGAAATATGTTTTTGATGACGATGCTTTGAATTGTAATAAAATTATATTTATTAATTATCTAAAAAATCATAATAGAGTAGTCAACTTTGAACCATTCCAAGATAATAGAATAAATAATAAAATCATTAACATATTTATTTTATCTACTCTTGACGATCATAATTATAAAATAACATTAGAGACAGAGTTATTTACATTAAAACCAGACATGATGAACTGCAGTCAGTTTCTGTTCAGTGAAGTTATATTGGGTGTTGTGGTATTGCTTTTCTTGAATGCTTCTGCACATTGTGGATTGGATACCCATCATTTTGAAATAGTTGGAAAAAGACAACCCAACGACACGTAAGTAAATATACACATCATTGTACATACCCCGACCCATCATCTTAAGATATAAATAAAGTTAATCCTGCAAACATAATGCCTGAAAAGTTAATCTCGTTATTTGTAGGTGTGTTGTTAGATCAAAGGGGTCTTCCACCCAGTATAAGTATTGTAGGGTAAGTTTGTTTAAGACATCTGTTATAGTTATAGTTGAATATTCACTAATGTATTGGTATAAACCGGAAACAAACTGGACTCGAAAATGTCTAAGCATTAAACGGCTTCATTGGTTTTGCTCGTGTGGGTACTCGGCATTGCTGAATCTTGTAACTTTGCGATTATCATTTTATTGGGATATCTGAGATCGAATTTACATATTTGACAATAGTTTTCCTTTTTTTTTATCTTATTGTTTATGGGTTTATTATCATTAAGTTAGTTATTACGGAGATATGAACTAAACATTGTTTAAAATGGCCGAAATTTTGGCAGTTTAAATTCAATATAATCTAATTTTTAACAGAGTTCCATTTAATTACAGTAAAGTCTAATTTACGAAATTTCATGTTTTATATATTTATTTACTTCAGACGCTTACGTTACGTGCGTCAACGATTACAAACTGGAAGAGGGATTTTTTAAAACAAATATAGTATATAAACATACCCCATGTTATTATAATTAGTAGGATTTGTTCATAGCATATGCTATATAATTTAGTAGTAACAACTTTATAATTGATATCAGCTCCTGTAGGCTACACCAAAAAAATTTAAATAAAAATATTTAAGTTAAGGAGAATTTAAAATATTTTTACAGCAGTGTAAGAATTTAACGTTAGTTTTGTTTAAGTAAATGTAAATTTTTTTTTATAAGCACATCAAATATTTGAAGTTGCTTTTTGCTTTAACATCAAACCAGCATACCATCTATGAAGAACAGTTACTAAATTCCCAAACTGTATTAATATTATTAGTTTACAATCAGTTTCGATTCATTAACTTTATATCAACACAATTTTAACTTTGATCTCTCTCATTTTTATATTTTTACTTTCAAAATGTGTCGAGAAAGTTATGTAATGAGTCAAAATATAGTTTTTGAGTTTTGGATATATCTGTTTTCAGGTCTCGTAAAACGAAAGAAATGGTTTAAGGACTGATGTATCTCTATTGTCTGTACAGTGTTCTACAGACGAAATGTGTGGACCGATTTTAATAAAATTTGGTATGTGGGTATATTTGGGTTTTATAGTAATTAATATGATATGTCGTAATTTGGGGTGGCTGTTACTACAAAAATAAATACATGATCGACTATTGATTTTGATAAAATGTTGCTCAAATATAGCTTCTAAGGACCCAAACAACGTCTATTAAAAATTCGGTTTTTGAATTATCTATAAAAATGTAGTAAAATAATCGACCTTGGGACTATTATAATCATATAATTAATCCAAATCAGCTCTATTGATTGCGTTCTAAATTTTCTGAAATTGTGAAGATTATCAACCCAAAAACATATGGAAATTCGAAAGACTGAAATATTCTTTCCAAAGAAATTTCGTTAAATGAACCTATGAAAAGTTGGATTTAATGAAATACGATGTATGAAGCCGACGTATTTATAAAGCAAGTTAAACTTCAAATACGTTTTGTTTAGGTCCTTATAGGGTACACTTTATTAAAATCTTTACGGACAGTTATGAAAAAAACGGACAGTTATAGGAGTTTTGTTTATTTTTCTCCTTTTTAGATTCCACCAAATTTTTTATTATAAATTAAATGAAAAAAAACTCCAAGATATAACAAAAGCATGCCCAACTAAACAAATTTGAATTTGACGGATCCATGTTTGAACTGTTCACCACTGTAAAGACGAGAGATGGACATTACTTCAAACACCACTTATATATATTTAGGGGACTTCAAAATCTTCTTTTTTTTGATAAAACACTAGTTTCAAGAAAACAAAAAAAAAATTTACATAACGTTTCAACAATAAAGCTGTTGTAGAGTGTACCTCAATTTTGGCCAAAAGTAGTAGGTGATCATCTAACATACACCTCTCCCCCAACTTCATCCTCTGTCATTTTGTGACGTAGGTTGGTCACGTGACCTTTGACCTTTGACTACTATACCCTCTATAACCCTCTCTTCCGGTACTGATAGTCAACAGCAAACAATATAAACGACACCGCTGAAGTGTCCTATATTCTGTATCAGTGAATTATGACTTATAAACGTTCTATTGCCAATGCACCTAAGTCTGGAAATTTCACTCGGTAGACTGTCAAAAGAATATATTCTATCATCAGCAATCAATTCCTTAAATTCCGGTAATCTATCTTTAGGTACAGACTTGAGGAAAGTGTGGACAACTTCTTAATATGTGGTGCATTAGTGTCTCGTCAACTAATGATTGTTTCGGTCGGTAAATGATTATAGCTTACTTTAGCAGTGACTAACCTATGCAATCCTACTTATTTCCTTTATATACTGGTTATATGCTTAATGATATTGTTCCGTCATTGTATTGTGGAAATCTATATTTTATTCGTTATTTAGATAAGTTTTTCTCAAAGTGAATATGTAAATAATTCAAAATATTTATCTTTTCAGAGTTCTTTACAACGGGACAATAACGAAGGAAAAAGTTGCACGTAATAAAACAATTACTCAATACTTTCGATGGCCAGAATGCCCTGATCGTTATCAATACAACATTACTAGTGTGCGACTGGAAGATATTGGCAATGGCGGTTATGTTTTATTTAATGCAGAAGGATTGGGTAGTGAAATTATTGAATTACTTTTACAATACAATGGCGACAAAGGATTAGACTTGGGAATTGAAATTTATGGATTTAAAAGTATTACGTTTGAATAAAAAGTTTCTCTTAAGTTTTAGATATTATTTCCGTTGTGAATAAGTAATAAAACTTCTAAAATATGAATTTTAATGTTGTACTCTATTTATCCCTATATTGATGACACATATGTAAATTCTCATAAGTATTTTATTGAACTATTTGTTACGTAATGTTGCTTGTTGAACTGATTTCATTGTATTGTTTACAACTATATTTAACGGATATAAACTAACTTTTCAAATATTTATATAAAACCCATAAATTATTGTTACTCCATTTTTTATATTTTGAAAATAATTACGTTTTATATTATCTGCGACTTGACAAAGGCTATGCTTCTAAATATATTGAGCTTATGAAAGGCTAATTGAAAAAAAAGGGGGGGGGGGAAAAACAACTATATACATCTAACGTTGTTTATTAAATTCATGAAAGAGTTTAGAATAATAATTAGCTGTACTTATTGTTTTTAATACAAAATAATAATAATAATAATAAATGGAGGAAATTGTCATTGCTTAAACTTTGCCCCTCACATCACTAAAACCATATACAATCTAACTAAATTTAATCGTCACTAAAATATTCATTTGGTTAGTTGTCAATCAAAAGTGAATAAGAATCATGTACGACAACACTGAGAGAAGTTATATATTACAATAAGGGTCTAAACCTGCTTTACTTGTACAATAAACACAACCTCAACGAAACCGTATGTGATTAACATTGAGGTTTTAATGACGGCAGACAGGGTGAATTTTGATTTTGCCCATTAATCCTGAACTATAATTTTTGGGGTCTTTATACACGGTTTAGGGTTAGATTATGTTAGGTTAGGTAAGGTTAGGTGAGGTTAGGTGAGGTTAGGTTAAGTTAGGTTAGGTTAGGTTAGGTTGGGTTAGGTTAGGTTAGGCGAGGTTAGGTTAGGTTAGGTTAGGTTAGGTTAGGTTACGTTAAGGTTAGGTTATGGTTAATATTCATAATTCGATAAAATTTGAATGAAATCGGTAGATCCATAACGTTTATTTGATACGTGACGAATTATTAAGTAAATTGATATTAATTCACTTTGACAATAACTAGAGCGAGAATCCAAAGTTTTTGTAAATTTATTTAGTAACAGTTTGAAGGCCGTTAAAGAGTTTAAAAACTTTTTTTTTTAATGTTAGGAATATAATTGTTTTTATAACGAAATCATGGATAAAAAAATAGGTTATCATTTTAAACTTGAATTATCACTGAACATTGTAATATAATTTATTAACGTTTCAAAATAAACTAGTTTACAAAACTTGTTTATCTCTCTGTATTAGTTACAATCTCGTTGTGTACACAAATATGAATTATTCATATTGTAAGGGAATTATAGAGAAAAAAACACTCGGGCAAGTTATAGCGAGTTAAATCATAGAGCGAATTTTAAAATATATATTAATCATAGTTTTGTATTATTGACAAAGATTACATTTTTTTGAGTTTGTAACGGGCTGATTTAAAACCATAAAAAATAAATAAAAAAAATAAAAAAGGAGCTCGAGAAATACTAAAATTACCACTAAAAATAAGTTTAGGCGAGTAGATGCGAACGTTCTAAGTGCTGGGCAGAGACTAATCGAATTTAACCACTGCCCATGCGAGCCGCCGACAAGTTTATAAAGACACGGATAACAAGACAGAAAAGTCTCCAGGTCGAGCTGTACCTAGAGAAGATTGAGATACGTTCTTAGAAGTTTTGTTTGGAGACATTGGGTAAGCAATACTAATTATTATACACTAGTACATAAGTTTAGAATACTAAATAAAACATTAGTATCTGCCTATAGTAAAATTTGTAGTATTAAATTGTCAGGGATAGTTAAAGAGAGTCTCTCTAGAGCTCCAAAAATGATTTCGGAATTTCATCAATCGTTGGTAATAGTATAGATAGCTTTTGATTTGAACATTCTGCCTCCCAGTTCCTAGCTGGAGAATACTCAGCCTTCCCGTTCTTAGCTGGAGATTATTCAGCCTCCACGTTCCTAGCTGCAGAATATTCGCCTCTCCGCTTCCTGCTGGAGAACATTCAGCCTCCTCGTTCCTACCTGGAGAATATTCACTCTCTCCATTCCTACCTGGAAAATATTCAGCCTCCCCGTTCCTAGCAGGAGAATATTCACCCTCTACATTCCTACCTGGAGAATATTCAACCTCACCGCTACCCGCTGGAGAACATTCAGCCTCCTCGTTCCTACCTGGAGAATATTCACCCTCTCCTTTCTTACCTGAAGAATAATTAGCCTCCCCGTTCCTAGTTGGAGAATATTCGGCCTCCCAGTTCTTACCTGAAGAATATTCTGCCTCCCAGTTCTTAGCTGAAGATTATTCAGCCTCCCCGTTCCCAGTTGGAGATTATTCATCTTTCCCACTCTCCGCTGGAGAATACTAAGCCTCCCTGTTCCTAGCGGGAAAATATTAAGCCTTCCCTTTCCTAGCTGGAGAATATTCAGCCTTCCCGTTCCTAGCTGGAGAATATTCAGCCTGCCCATTCCTAGCTGGTGAATATACAACTTTCCCGTTCCAAGCATAAGAACATTTAGCCTCCGCGTTCCTAGCTGTACGTATGTTATAACAGTCCGTATGATAAAAGTATTCCAAATATAGCGTTAAAAGACTGTTATATTCATCTTTTTTATCAAGAGCAGTAATAATATGTTACATGACTTCTGCACTAATTAAGATATTTTAAGTGACCTCTCATAACCCCACCCTCTTTACAAAGAGAGTAAAATAAAGTTATTTCATATGATTTCAAAGATTGAATTTTTTTCAATTTATTCAAAAATAACACGCGGGAGGGACTGGGACTATTGACAAATTTATATTTTTTAATTATGTAAGAAAATAAGAATACTCTCCTTAGAAGAATTCCAAAATAAATGAATCAATAATGAAATCTTTTTAGCTAATTTGTTTTATCTACTCTTTAGAAGCATAATTATAAAAGAACATTACAGACAGAGTTATTTATTTTAAAACAAAGGAAGATGAAATGCAATCATATTTTGTTCAGTTTTGTTATATCTAGTGTCGTGGTATTACTCTTTTTGACTACTTCTGCACATTGTAGTGGAAGATACTTAAATGATACCATTGATATATATGGTAAAAGAATACCTAATGACACGTAAGTAATATGAAATATTACATTTGGTTGCTTACCTAACCTCGTCATGGGATGTAATACAAGAAAATCCTTCAAACATAATTAATAAATAAGTTGATCTCTTGATTTGTAGAACATTTTAAGTAGTATTCTTAGATCAAAGGAGTCTTATACCCAGTATAACTAGTGTAGGGTAAAACAACTGTTATAGTCGTACTTGGGTATGCACAAATTTCTTGACATAAACTAGACTCGAAGATGTGGAAACATTAAACATCTTCAATGGTTTTGCTTTTGTGGATACTCATCCTTGCCGAACCTTGTAACAGTGAGAATATCATTTTATTGGGATATCTGAGTTCAAAATTAGATTCTTGAGGTTAAGTTTCCTATTTTCCTATATAATAATCGGATATGGGTAGTTATCATTAAGTTAGATAATACATAAGATATGGATTAACAATTTTTTTTTAATTGTCACAATTTTGTCAGATTAAATTCAATATTTCCTAATATTAATAACGTTCTATAATAGTACACAATAGTCCAATATACCAAATTTCATGTTTCATATCTTAATTTAATGCAGACCCTTACACACAGGTCAACGACTATAGACGGTTTGGTAAATGATAATTTTCAGTTTAAGACCATTAAATGTAAAAGAGAATAAAAAACGGAGGTCGACTTGTTTTGTGATTACCAAAATTACCCTACACTTTGTGTTCTGGATGAGTAAAATGTTTACAAAAATATTGGAAGGTATGGAATGATTGTTTTAAACCAAATTGTATTTTAGTACTGAATTTATATAATATAATTCCTATAGCAATCGTATATATGTGGCTTCAATATTTGAGTTGAACAGTTGTAATATTTTGGTTTTTGGTTTAGAATAAGCTAATATGGGAGGAGTCGTATAATGCAAATATCGAATACTACGTTTGAAGTTGAAGAGGAATGTTAGATGGCAGAATTTGATCCCCTAATTTTTATGCTTCAAACAAAACTATAACATGGAATTTTGCAACCTATTTCATGTATATAATATAGATTAGAGTTAGAAAAGAGACTATGAGAAAGGAAGATAGTGAATGTCATACACAATCTCAAGAATGAATAGTTCGAATGATTCAAACTTTGTAAGCCGGATTGGAGAAGTTGTGCTTCATAATGATTACTTTTTCTTAAAATCAATTAAAGTGAAGGGATTGGATTTATTAAAACAAATATGATATAGAAACATAGCCTATATTATAATTAGTAAGTACTTGTTGATAGCATTTGTTATTTAATTTAGTAGGAACAAGTTTAAAATTGACGTCAGCTCGTGTGGGCTACACCAAAAAAATTCATAGTTAAAGTTTTATATTAATGAAAAATAAAATATTTTAATAGTAGTGTAGGTATTGACATTAATATTGCTTATATAAGTGAATATAAAATTATTTGAAAAGCAAATCAAAATCTTTAATTGCTTGTTGCTTTACACCAAACAGCATACCACCTATTATGAACACGAACCAAAGTCCCAAACTACATTATTATTATTAGTAAAATTAGATTGGATTCATTGATCTTGTATCACTAAATTTTAACTCTGTCGTACCCCATTTTGATATTTTTACTTTCTACATGTTACCTACAGAGCGTTAGCTTTTTCTCAAGATTTAAATGAATATATAAATAATTAAAAATATTAATCGTTTCAGGTTACTTTACAATGGGACAATAACGAGTAAAGTTGTACCTTTTAGAAGACATAATAAAATCTATCGGTGGCCGCATTGTCCAGATGGGTTTGAATACACCATTACCAGTATACGTCTCAAAGATTTTGACAAAAATGGCTGTTATATGGTACTTACAGGAGGAGGTATAGGCCTTGGATTTATTGAATTACGTCTACATTCATATAAGGACAGAGGAATAGATTTGCAAATTGTAATATATGGTTTCAAACGTAGTTTGAATGAATAAAAAGTTTGTCTTAAAAATTTACATATTATTTTTTTCTGTGAATAAATAATCAAACTTATTTTTTATTTCTACATATTAACATTTATAATTGTTGTTTATAACTATTTGTTGTGTAATCTTGCTTGTTCAAATGATTTCATTGTATTGTTTTACAACTATATTTTACTATTAAAAATCATTTTTTAAATATACCTACTCCATAAATTGGTGCTCAATTTTTTTAATTAATTACGATATATATTATTTGTAACACAACACAGGATGTGCATCTAAATATATTGAGCTTACTAGCAACACGTTTTTAAATAGCGATAAAAATTCCATAACGAATAAACTGTTGATTATAAATTCATGAACGAGTATAAATATTAATAAGCAGTAACTATAAAAATAAAATAATAATAATAATAAATTGAGAAAAAAATCATTGCTTAATCATTCTCCTAACTCATCACCAAAACTATAAAAATCCAACCAAATTTAATCATCACCAAAATTGTCAGATGGGTAGTTGTTTAACAAAAGTGAATAAGAACCGTGTAAGACGTCACTGAAAGAAGTTATATGTTTCAATAATGGTCTAAATCGGCTTTGCTTGTACAATAAACACAACCTCAAAGTAAACCGTAATTCATTAACATCGAGGTTTGATGGAAAATTGAAACGAAATCGGTAGATCCATAACCTAAATATCATAACTCAAAAATTGACGTTTTTGGAGATATTGTCACCAATACGTTGTGTTTGGGAACTTAGATTCTACACATTCTCAAATTTCGGAATGAATCTTTAGAACCCTTTATAAAATTATCTAAATTATGTGTTTTTATTAACACAGGTACCTTTTTATTTTGAGTTATCAGCAAAACAAATAAATAATAAATTCTGAGATAATGTCAAAATATGTTTAAATTTGGTCCACGTGTTTGGACTATAGAGTATACGATAGAAGCCATAAATTTAAAAACAATCTTTTTATATTCAGGAAAACTCAAAAGGGATTAAAAAATCGAGACTATATTACCTTTATACATCACATAACTTCATCTTACTAAGCATGTAGTTCATTATCGAATTTGTTAAATCCATTTGAGAACAATCAAGTCCTTAGTTTCGTCTGATAGAGTTAATGTAGCGTTTAGTTACACATTTAGCGGTATAAATCCAATTCACATTAGGTTGGGTAAAGAAATATTATTAACAATTTAGTTTCATATTTTATGCGGTACACGTATCTTGAATAACAACATGGCTGCCGAAGTATGTATATATTATCAGCTTTTAGGCATAATTTCGTTACGGGCACAGTGAAAAAGGTTGTGGAATAGATGCGCACGCACAAACTGTATAAGTATAATAGTATCGATCCACTGGGAGCCGATCATTCGCGGACGAGACATCATGTGCACCTCATATCCAGGAGTTGTTCACGCTATCCTTAGGATCGTGCCTAAGGATAGGTTATCCGATTGACATCACAAAATTGACGAGGATAATATCTATTCATTCGATTGTCATCCGATCGACGAAGTGTTGAACGAAGCATTCATCGAAGACGGTCTGCTCTACAACAAAAGTAAGTTTTATGTCGATGAGAAGCAAATATCGAGATACGTCTATGCAGCGTTAAAGAATCGGCTTTCTTCGGGTGAAATCGGTGATTCTGCAGATTCGGTATACGCTGTGGGAGTGGTTTTTCGCTACCAATATTGTGAATTTTGTGAATATGACGAGATTGATGACGTGATATACTATCAGTTCGATTTCGACGGCGAACCGCGATTACACGAGTTTCCTCTTGTACAAATCGATCCGGAATTTGACGACGATTTAACTAAAATTACACAAACGGTTCAAGAAAAATCTTACGTGGGAGTCAAAGTGGTAGTAGTGAGATACCATTGTGCTCACAGTTCAGTCGAGACCATGGACCCGAACAAGATGGACGTGGAGCGAGATCCTACCAAGAGTCAGGTACCACCTAACCCTCCTTTAGGAATATTTCCAAAATCTGTTCATTTCATAAACACCGAGTGCACTAAATTCATAGCAACCGGTTTATTTCAGCATACAGGTTTCGGTCTTGGACTTTTAGTGCAAGCTGGTAGAAAATTTGTTTTATTCGATCAATTAATACTTGACGAATTATCACTTCATTTAAAATCTATAACCGTCGCTATCAGCGATAAGAGAACGTGTAAATTCAATCTGACTATCGGTGACGTAATAGTACGCTATATTTTCAGCAAACGTTACGAAAAATTACGTCTCCTGTCCAGACGTGTCGCCGAATTGTTTTATATCGAGGAAGAGTTGCGCTCATACATCATTGAGATCTTGGCCAGCGACGAGCTCGTATCTAGCACTCTCCTCGAAGCGGACAAATTATACGACGAAGTGAGTTTGTTTGAAAAACATGTAAGCGGCAGTAGTTGAATTACACGCGTTTCAAGAAAACGTTAACATATATATCGTTAAAGAATTGGCAATTGTTAGCGATCATTTTCACATTATGACAGTGTTCAAACCGCCTAACAATTTTCCCCTGCTTAACGATAAGTCGCAAAGATCGGCTCGTTGGATACAATCTCATTTTCACTGTATCAGATGGGATGAGGTAGGTGTACCTTACAACGAGGACACGATACGCACTTTGTGCAAGCCTTTTACAACACTTTTTACCAAAGGATTGGAAAAGGCTCAATTTCTGAGACAATTCGATCCTCGCGTGATGGAGTTGCCGCAGGGGGAGAAATTCTCCCATTGTGGAGACCTTAAATGCTTATTACTACAACATAACAGTAGCGTAGATAGTGAATGTGCACTAAAAAGCGCAAAATGTTTTTACGATTTACTCCTTGCCTAAATTGATGTCCTAAAGACGCGGGGACGGTATGAAGATACCTGACCGGCATCTGTGTGTGTGTGTGTGTGTGTGTGTGTGTGTGTGTGTGTGTGTGTTACCCTCTGGCGTGGAACTAAAAAGTCCGCAAGGTTGAATGAAGGTCCCTAGAGCGGAGGTGATTCTCCCGCAAACCTGTTTGAAGGTCACTGGCGCAGTGCTAAAGAGTTGATAAGCCTTGAATGAGATACACGTTGGGTACGGAGTCAAAGCGTAAAAAAAAAAAAAAAAAAAAAAAAAATGGGGACCACAATTTTGTAATGGAGTGGTGGTCACAGGGAATAGCGATGGTTTGGAGCTATTCCCACAAGGGGGCAAGCCTTCTGCTTGCCCCCGGCTTGTAATATGGGTACGAGGTATGTATGTATCACGTGACGGTTCCAACCCCGTGAAAATAACACATAATACAGTTGTTAAAATCACTTTTTTCCTGTTTCCTGAGGCCTTGAACGTGAAGATCAATCAAATAAAACGGATGTTGACATATTTTGACCATTTACTCGGCAAGAAAAATGATTAAAAATTCCATAATATTTACTAAACTACAAATATAAAATTACACATAATTGAAGTACGTTAAATGGAGCATTAAATGACGGTAATTATCTTTTTGTCATTTACCTCTTTTTATGAAAAGATTTAAAATGATACAATCCCCTCCAACCCTCATTTCCAAAGAGAATTAAATAAAGTCATGCCAAAAAGTAGAGTAGATAACAAAATACGATCACAAAGTTTTGAATTGATTATTATAAATAACAACCGGAGAGGGGACTAAGACTAATGACACTATTATACCCATTAATTATGTAAGAAAACCAGAATAGTCTCCTTTGACCTATTCCAAGATAATGGAATTAAACATATTTGTTTTATCTACACTTTACAATCATAATTATAAAAGAACATTTGAGAAAGAGTTATTTAGTTTAAAACAAAGCAAGATGTTATACACTCTGTTTTTGTTAAGTTCTGTTATATTGGGTGTGATGGTATTCGATTGGCCTACGCCGCCGGCGCCAGGCAGACATCATAGGAGAAAACCTATACCCGTTCATAATCTAACAATGGGTGAAAGAAAACCTGACGACCAGTAAGTAAAATGAAATTTCATATTTCATGGTAATTACAACCTAGCCTCAGGTTAATATAAATTCTCTTAGTATAATGTCTAAAACGTTTATCTATTTCTTTAAAAAAAAAAATCTTTAAATTGTATCTATAGATCCAGATCTATAACATTCGTAGTGTAGAGTAGATCTGCTTAAAACTTGTTCCACAGTTTTTCTGAATTTTATAATTGGTTATGACATCAACTATGTCCAAACGGTCCTCGAAGATGTTTATATATTAACCGTCTTCACTCGCTTTGCTCGTATCAATGACTTTGCACTGTCAGATCTTGTAGCTATATGAAAATCAAAATTTTTAGGGAGTTCAAGTTTCGAAATTAGATTTTTATTATTAACTCTGTTATTTGCCATCTTAGAGAGGTGGAGGTCGGTATCATTGAGTTGGATAACATATGAGATAAACAAAAAACTGTTTAAAATTGTCACCAATTTAGCAGTTTAAATTCATTAATTCACCATTTAAAATAATTTTTCAAATATGTAACTGCTTACTTAGATATATCAAAAACTACAGACTGACGGTTTGTCAAAACTTCCACTTTTTGTTCCTTGAGGTCATGAAACGTAAAGATGAGTCATTAAAAAGGAGTATTATTTTGTGATTACCAAAGTTACCTTACACTTTGGTCAACTGGATGAGTAAAAAGTTACGAAAAAATATTGTGAAGTATGGTGTGATCCTAAAATTCGTAAAATATTGTGGAAGATATTTTGTTTTTACGTCTTTATTCCGTACCGGTGTCACATTTAAAGTTTATCGAGTAATTTGACCGGGCTAGTAACCTTCATCCAGGTGTACGAAAGAACTAGCTCCACTCTAAGGACATTCATTTATAAACTTAAGATCTATTTACGCCCACGCCAGAGGAAAACACATACTCGAAGGACACTGCCTGTCACGGAGCTATTTACTCCTCTAAATGGCAATTAATAGAAAGTAAATCATAATAACAGTTACCTCTTTTAGTCCATATATGTTATTTTCAATATTGTGTTGTAACAACTCGCATATCTTACCAAACCTTCAGATATTACCGACCTTCATATATCGATACGTCCGCGCCTTCTCTTGGGTAAATCTACAAACCTGGTTATCTACGGCTGACTCGCCGTAAAATCTGCACGAATTTCATCGGTTGTGAAATACTATAAGCACCATGGGTAGAACACATGTTTCCTGCCAGGATAAGTAACTATTTTTCAACATGTGATCAATTCTCAGTTAATAAAAATTTCATCCGAAAATTTATCAAATCAAAACAGTTGTTAATAAATTGTGGTAAATGTTTATTTAGTTGTTGAAATAAAGGAAAACAAGTTTAACACAGCAAACACAGGCCTAGCCGATTTCATCTACCAAGTAATGAATTCCTTCTTATTTAAATAGATTCTGCTTTTGAAATCCCTTGTAATTCCCATATGTATATATATATTTAAATATATGTACCTATAATATGATTTAATTAAACACTTTATAAGTAGGTTAAATCATATCAAAGTGTATAATTTGAATCAAATTAAACAAAAATACCCTCTCCCACTAACCGTTTTAGGGGTCATTACTTACTGTATAATTCGTTTTTATTATTCGGAATGTGGGATACGATTAATTTGTCCGTGCGGATTATTGAGCATTACGTCTTTATATAAAAAAAGGTCATTTTACACTCGCAAATTAAGCTTAGTATAGTTACCGTCTTGTGGTAGACATTTGAATAGCAGTTCTTACAACCCCACTGTTCCTTTTTAATGAACAGTCTCAACTACAATATTTCCATCGTCGCTGAAGTGAATCGGTTTGTTACCAACCATTATCCAGTCGTCTGGACCGTACTTATGATACATCTAAAGATTATCGGCTTTAATCATTCTTAGTAGGTAACACTTCATGTACGGTCTATCCACCGTACAGACTCACGATGTTCTTGTGATGGAGGTAATACATTATCCAGTCGTCTGGACCGTACTTATGATATATCCAAAGATTATCGGCTTTAATCATTCTTAGTAGGTAACACTTCATGTACGGCCTATCCACCGTACAGACTCACGGTGTTCTTGTGATGGAGGTAATACATTATCCGGGGTCATTGCAAATACATCAGTATCCAGAAGACTGATGTCAATTCCGCCTCTTCTTCTTCTTTGTCGCCCAATCCTTTTCGTTATCTTCGTTTTTTGCTTGGACTGTAACGTAGTCGTCTCCAGATCCCTGTATTGTTGACAACTCATTGAGTATAGGACCGTATTGTTTGGTGAAATGTTTTTTCTATATCTACATTTGCGTACCGCCAGCAACGATATTTTCTCTTGATAGTTTCTATCAATCGTGCTATCCCATCGTTAGCACATGTTAATGTCATGTTGGAAAATGTTTTTGAATATAGTTTTGTAGTATCTATTTCACAGGAGTTCTATATACCTGAAGAAATATGAATACTTTTTCGTAGAATCTCTATTGTGTCGACAGCTGATGTTTTCAACAAGATACCGGACAACGGTAATAGTTTTAATTATACGCATTGGTGAATATCGAAATGCGGTTTATCTCTATGTTTCCAATACTTGTAAATATATAGTTACGTTTTACATTGCAACGTTACCAACACTTTAACTAAAAAAGGTACTAAACTGCATGTTTAGTTGTGTCCTCCATTTTTTTTTAAACTTGACTATAGGAGTTACGCTGATGTAATTTTGTATGCTTTATTTATACCAGTAATCTTTTGACATTCTTATCGAACCACTCTCTACTCTAATCTATCCAAAAATGTTTCATATGATGTTTGTTTATTATCGGTTATAATTCCCGCGACACTTACAGACTCAATTTTGTTTTGAGAGGCAGTGGGGTTAATAGTTTTTTCAGACAATTGATTTTAGTTAATATTTACGTGTATCCGAGATTGTCTCTAGAGTAACGGTATCATATCTACAAGATCGACGTAATGTACGTTATTCACGCCTTTCAACGTTACACGACGCGTTTTTGAAATTATATCGTGGAGGCTTGCGAAGCATAGCGGAAGTAAATTCTTACGCAAGAAAGTAAACAGTCTCACGTAAATTCTACAAATAATTAACTAATGAAATGACTAGGTTTATTTTAAAACTGTCTCACCCCTTCGTGGTTGAATACCTTACATCCACAACTACAACCTGTAGAGTATAAATACCATGCTAGCTGCTTTCTGGTGTCGATAAGATTCCGTGAAAAGATTTTTAACGTCAGGCGCTCTTGATGAGGGGTGTTGTTCATTTCTCCTACAGCAGAAACAGCGTCACTCATAGACTCAATCTTGTGAACAGTTACGTCACGACAGAGTATACAAACAGTCAACTTGTGGAGCGTTACGTCATGCCATATGGTACTCACACACAAAGCTGGTCTTAGTTTTAAACGAAGACAGTGCAACTCGATGCATAACACACAAAATTCTTCCCGTTACTCATGGTTTTGAAACCACAGTGTAGTGAGTCATAGTCAGTCTCTTTTCATTTTCCCTCGTGTGATTCTGAATGTCCTAACCTTTCTAACTGTAATGACTTGAAAACTCTCTTTCTTCTAATCCGTAAATCGGTTACAGCTAGAGGTTTGCGCTCTTACGATTGAATAATCCATTTTAGATTTTCGAAATATAACAGCGCGAAGAATAAATGTTAATCTTTTGACTTCTCACACTGTCCTAGGTCCATCGGCGTGTGTATATAGAAATTTGTAACTGTAGGTTTTGTACCACTAGACACATATTCTGTAACATACGAACACTGTATTCTACTCATTCAGCTGTCATTTTTTTAAAACAATTCCTGTACATGAATGTTTGACGCGCGCACGCACAAACACACATACACACACAAACACACCCCCCACGCACACACACCCACCCACCCACCCACACACACACACACACACCCCTTAAATGGCGAACACTCTATTAGTTTTCATCCTCGTTACTACCTAATAAATTCCTTCATGAACAGAATACATACAATCTTATGGATCACGTGAATGTGTTTTTCGTGTAAAATTAACAAATTAAATAATATATTTTGCTCAAAATTCAGATGTATTTGTAACTAATTCATAATATTTGTCGTTTCAGGGTAATTTACAACGAGACTATATGGAATCATTGGATTTCAGAAAATGGATCAACGTATCAGTTATTTCGGTTTCCGGTTCACGACGAGCCGTTTATATACAACATTACTATGTTTGAAACTATAAATGATAACCAAACTGGTTTTATTAGGCTTAACACAGGAGGCCCGGGATATGGTTATATGGAATTACATATGCGATCAGATATAGGCCTTGGTTTTGAATTTCAAATTATAATTTATGGATACGAATATGAATTACATGAATAAACTGTTTCCCAGAAATTTTTACTAATAATAAATTTTTGTTGTGAATAAGAAATTAAAATATTTATAAGAAACACTGAAGTTGTGTCCTTTTTTCTGTACATAATCACACATACTAAATCTTCTACAAATAGTATATTTAACTATATTTCACGTTAAATATTTTTTAATTTCTTATATTTCGTGTTGACTGTTTTCCATTTATTCCTTTACACCTATATGTCACGGATACTATTTCTTATATTACAAACATTTTGAAAAATCTAAATCAATTGCGATATATTTCATTTGTGATGGGTTACGAATTTAAATAGATTCAGCTTTTGAGAGATACATTTTTAAATATCAATGTATGTATCTACTGTTGATTATTAAACTCCTGAAAGAGTATAAAATTTATATAAGTTGAAAAATATGGTTATTATTATAAAATAATATTATTAAATGTAGAAAAATTATTGCTTAACCTTTGTCCTCTCCCATTCCCAAAATTAAATAAAATATAACGAAAAAAAATCGTCCTCAAAATCGTCAGTTATGAAATTGGCAAACGAAGAATGGATAAAGACAGCGGACGAGGTAAGTAAGTAAAAAAAAAGTTATATATTTCATAAATAAATATAAGACTCACCGTCCACAATATTCTGTCTTGGTCGTTTTTTATATACAACGGCCGTTTCGGCTATTCAGCCATTATCAAGTTCATTGTTGGAGAAGGTCCTGCGTTGTCATAGAACACTCAAAAATAACATAGTTACACATTAACAAAAACACAAACACTGATTTAAAATGAATATTTATTAAATTTAATTAAAACGTGACTCATGAGCTACTCATTTTAAATCAGTGTTTGTGTTTTTGTTTATTATTTAATCAATATTCGGAATGGAGAATAACAAATCTTATATCTTATATATTTCAATATGGGTCTACATCTTTGTTCCTTGCACCATAATCTCGTCCTAAACGTTACTGGATTTGATTACATAAGGTTTTTATGACGGGGTTAAGGTTAATATTTATTTTTGCCCATTTTTCCTGAACTGTAATTTTTAATTTTATTTCTATTTTGCAAACTAATTTGCGTTACTAACCTTTATATTTTGATTCAAGTTTAATTAAATTGACAGATCCATATCTGATTTTATAACACCGATTCGAAATATTTTGAAGTTAAGGCGACCGATCCGTCTTGTTTGCGAACTTAGAGGCTACACATTCGCAAAAGCCAATTAAACCACATCAAATTTAATTAAATTCAGTAGACTCGTTTGTTCGGTAGAGTATATGATAGACAGATATAATTATAAAACCACCTTTCTGAACTCAAAGGAACGCAAAATGATTCGAAAAACTTGACTTCTATAAATTACCCATCAAATGACATTCTTTATACAACTTATACATCAGAGAGGAGCAATGCGTTTAAAATAACAATATCAAAGTTCATTTTCGTAATTTTCAAAACTATTTGTGTTCACCCATAATAAATTCTTAGTGATTTATATTACTGGTTTTGTTAAAAGCTACGTTTTCTATAATTCGGAACGACTAATTTCAAGATATATGACTTATTGATAATTATTTTGGATGATTTGAATTTTTTAAATTAAAATAAACTATTCTCAGCTTAAGTGGTGTTGTAGAGTTTAGATACTCATTGAGCAGCATGAATGCTATTTATATTAGTGTCCGTAAAAAAGCTTTATTTGCAGATTAGCAATTTAATTTCACATTTTATGCTGTACTTATTACAAAATGCTCTTGAAAAACAACATGGCTGCTCAAACATGTATGTTTTTATCTATTTCTTGGTATAAACGATATCCGATACCAAAATGTAAAATGCGAAAAATATTATAAAATTTTTACTCAACGTTTTTTAATCCAACTTTTTTACAATATAACTCTTAGAACGATAATTTTTAATTTACTCTAGTTTGTATGTAAGATTTGTATGTTACCAATCCTTAAACATAAACAGACGGCTAATAATTTTAATGTTTATGTTTTACAACTCATTTTCATCACAATATTTCCCGTACGTTTTATGGTGCTAATTTAAAAATTACCGACATACTTCAAAAAATGGGTTAACAGGTAAATGTTGATTTTTTGTTGAAACTAATTATTTTTAATATGTATTTTACGATGTTGGTCTTAATTGACTAACGTATTCAACGTTTATTAATCTCCAATAACACCTCCTCCCCTCACAAACTTAAATGTAAATCTTTTTGTAGCTTATCCTTTGTTATTGTGATGATTTTGCATACCTAATTTTTCAACTCTAATATACCATAATATTTGAAATTGGAGTAACAACAATATCTTAAAAAGTAATAAAAATTATAATTTAAAAATAAATCATTGAGTCTTTTTAGAACACTGATTTCGAATTTAGTATCGCCCTAATTTAGGGTACATTATATATAAATAATTATACTAAATATATACTAAATATAATTTAGGACTTATATTGACTATCAAAACATTAAAAAAAATATGACGGCAAATAAATTATTTTTTATTAAAACTGTTAATCGAATGTTTATGAGCAGATTATAAGAGTACTAATATGATTATATTTTTTGAACGGTCCAACAAATTTTAACTTTTGTTGAAAATGATTAAAAATATGTATTCGTTGACGATGGTTTCAAAAAATATAATGACGCATTCAACGTAAAGTAACTTGTCACCTAAAAATCAAAATTGCTTCTAAAATATATATTTTTTAAGTTATAACCTATTTCTTATTAAAATGATTTTCCATACGTAATTTTTGACACTGGATATAATTTACTAAAATATTTCAAATTGGAATAATACCGGCTTCTTAATACCAAAATAAAATAAAATAATTAGACATAAATCTTTTGCGATATAGCTCTTTATATGGACGCCTTTTAGATGGATTTCCAGTCAATTGAGTTTCCGTCACTGTAGTTCAATCTTTCGTAACTATGGTTCGCTACGATTTGCAGCAGCAATCGTCACCTTGGTTGACATCTCAAACTTCTGAGGCCTCATTACACCCATCGTGGGTTTTAATAAACGAAATAACGTCCATAATATTAATATTTTAGTTTTTCAACAGATTTTGATAAAATTAATTTATCTCCTTCGTTTAACTCGTATAGGTTGGTGTTATATTTGACATTAAAATAATATCTACTTCATTACAAACATACAAGAAAGGTTCAAAATTTTAACATTTTTTGACTGTCTATTTCTTATAAAAAATATTTCGTGTGCATTTTACGACTATGTTCCCAATTTATCAATTTATTTTGGGAATAATACAACTCCCTAATAACGTCTCAAGCCTCAACATTCTGTTAAACAGTTTATTTTAAATAAAAGTTATTTTCATACGAGTTTTGCGTCTTTTGCTTCAAATTTACTAAATTATTTCATGTTGGAGTAGTACCCGATTCTTAAAAACTAACATAATTTACATAATTTCAATATATTTTTTTTATTTTTTAAACCGATTGTTATCAAAGTGATTTCCGTGATTTTACATATTTTTCAATTTTAATTGAACACTAGTTAAATACTGCCCCCTTTAAAAACTAAATTATATTAACAATTTTTTTCTCAATGAACTTTTATCAAAATTTACTACCGTTTCTTTTTTTTTCACAACCCTGATTTATAAAATAATCGCTTTTACGTATAAATTAAATCATGAACAAAAAAAAAAAAAAATGCTCCTATCAACTCCAGTTGTTTCCAATCAACTCTTCTAATTGTTATGACTGCAATCACTATCACGTCTTTATCCTTAAGCTTTAACACTGTTCAAGTATCCTTAAAAGTGTTCAATTTAAACTTTATAAACATTCACATCAGTTAAACATTAAGTAGTTTCATTCATAAATCTGTTTTGGTGGGTTTTACTTAGAAAGCTTATTGTGGAGATACAACGCCCTCTGTGTTATTACAGATATAAAATACCTCTAATAAAATTCATTTCTATTGTAAATTTTATTTTTTTTTATAATTACCTCACAAAATAAACATTAAAATTTAGCTCAATTCATAATGTATATTGTATATAATGAAAGAAAATTCCCCCAACCACAATAAAACACTAACAACATAAAGACTGTCTAGTTATTTTTATTAGGTCACAATACACACTCTGAAGATGATAGCAGTCCTATTGAAACTTATATGAGGTAGAATAAACATAACTATACAGTCTTTGTGTTGTTACTGTTTTATTGTGGTTTTGGGGGAATTCACTGTCATTGTTTATTCACCTCAGTGATCTAATGATTTATGTATGTTTTCTAGCTGTTTATATCAGTATTGAATGCCAGGAGTGACAACAATGTATTCTTTGAAAACCTTAATTTGAAATTAATTAACATAATTCGACAAATAATGATCTAAACATAACTGAAAACAAAATGATACATATTTATCACCAGATTTGGAGAAACAAAGCAATCAGAAGTATGTTACGACATACGAATAGTAGGTACTTGAGGATTGTCAGATTGTCAGCTACACCTGAGAATATATGATTATGTACTGTTTAATCACGAGTTGTACATTGTGTGTTAGGACCAAGTCACAATTCAAACACAGATATAAACAAATCATGCTTAGTTGTATACAGGATCTAGATTGTGTTAGAATTGGATAATATACCGTATTAACGACCAATCAGATAACACCATATATTGATTTGTTGTGTCTCAGCGCACTAGATATATTAAACTTTATACCCCCAAAGTTAGATAATTTATTACCATTGGGTTATAAATCAGTAGACTCTCATTAATTCGGATCACGAAAATCCGGAAATCGGAAAATCCGGATCGGACGGTAAAATTTTTTAATAACAATTTGCCGCTTTATCGCCTTCAATTTTCACGCGATCTTCCGCATTGCATGAATGACGTATTTTGTAATGATTCACGAGCAGTGGAAGTTTCCGCGCGGCTGAAGTAATTGACACGCCCTACCATGTGTTTTACCTAATTGCAGTCGAGTACTGTATTACGTACATTATAGTAACAGTACCATTAGTTAATGTGTCAGAGTGTAACAAGTGTCGTTGGGTATCAGCATGGGCCGATAGAGATTGCATGTGCGACTATCGCCGCTCGTATCGGCCCCGCGGCCGACTTATCTCCGACTCCGGGAAATCCGGATTTTTGAGAATCCGGACCGGCCGTTCGCCACAATAGTCCGGATTTATTAGAGTCTACTATATTCAAAATGAACATCTTAAAGCAGCCTCCCTGAGTTTGAATCCCTTTAGGAACTATTCATGAGGGAATATGTTGGCTTATGAATAAGATCTTTTAAATCCTGTTATCCTCTAGCGTGACTTTGGACACATCAGTCTTTTTTTGTATGTGTCATTTATTAAAATTTCCACCTAGGTTGGTGTAATATCATTAAAATAGTTTGAATAAAGTGGTATATTTAAAATAGCAGATAACAAATGATTAAATTTGTTTTCAATTAGTGTGTTAGCAATAAACGTTTCGCATTCTCCGAGCAACAAGGATCTGTTTAAAAAAAAACAAACAAATATTTGATTAAATAAGATTTCCTTTCAGTATGTGTTTAAACACCACAATGCTTTATTTATTTTGTTTACATATATTCAATCTGCCTTTTTTAGCTAGTTGTGTACACAGTATTTGACAGATTTTATTAAATACAATTCATATTAGATCAAATAGAATTTACATCTAGTTATTTTGATCTAATGCATAGTTTGTATTACATTATATATTAACAAAATATTAGATGTAAAGACTCACAGTTTCCTACTGACGTAAGAACGCTTTCACAAATTAACCGCTAAATAAAACTTAGGCTGGAACAAATTATCCCCATCGTCTCCCAGGGGATACAATTTATATCCCACTGAGTTGGAGGAAGCGGTGGAAATATACTGTTCTTATTTACTCAGGGAGGAGTGATTTGCTGTATTTATGTTAGCACCCTCGATATGACAATAAATTGGTTTGCTCCTACTATATGAAAGAAAAGAAGATTTATTTGAGTTGCATAATTAGTAAAATGTTAATTATCATTTTGGACTAATTGATGTGTATATTTATAATTTAGGTGATATATCTATCTCTCTTGTGAGACTTACATCTGAAATATGAAATGAAGCACACATCACATTATAATGAATCTTTGGAAATATAAAATAAAATGTAAGCGCGTATCTTGTCGAATGTTATTAAATTAATGATTTGATTTAATCACTGTTACATTACTGTGAAAATGCTGTAATTAATGTTGTTATAATAATTATAATATTTTGAGATATTTCAGTTTAAACAATAAATCAAAACAAAGTTGTAGACTTTTCTTTAAGAAATAAAAGATTATACAAACATTTAGTCTTTGAAATATAAATATTTTGACTGATAATCACAGACAATCTTTGAGGCTAAAAAATCGTGACTCCTTGTAATATTTATTATAACAATTAATCGTGAAATTATATATATATAGGAACATTTCTATAACAATTAATGAAATCATAAGAAATTGTCCAACAGTTTTAAAACAAGCGTAAAACTTGGTCAGTTTATATCATGAAGCGATAATTCATAAACCGTGTTTTGCAATATAGTACAGTAGGTCATATATGGACCGGGTTACGTGTACTTTGGTCACATTAACCATTTAGCTCTAACAATTGCAGCTCGACAGCTCTTTTGAAGCTACGATTGTACACTTGTGGTTGATTAAATAATACAATATTAAAAGGTTAATGCGAGTATTTTTTGTTTTGTAGTAGTTGGGAGTAGAAACGCAAACAAGAAAGTGCAGGTTTTCCTTATGTGTAAGACTGTTATTAAGTAATAGGTAAAATAAAACAAATCCAATTATAAAATGCTAAGTAAAATATATTTGTTAACAACTAGACTTCTTATTTCATTCTCAACCAAATTTAAAACTTATTTATTATATTTAAATGGCATCTAACTTAAGAAAATTTAACGATCTAATGTACCATAATGCGTTAGACCTTGTAATTTTTAGAATCGCAGACTTATCAATTGCCTAAGTTTTACCGTAGTTATTTCTCATTTAAAATGGAGTGACAAACTTTACATAACCCGAAGACTGACCTATTAGCAAGGATAAAGTTCATTATAGTTTGGAATTATTCATAAACACGGCAACCTTAGATATATTGTACTTTATAAATATGATGCAACCTGTGAATCATTAAATATAAAAGATGGACCATTCACAGACTTTTTATTCTTGTACTCAATACAAGAAGACATTTTATAACAAAAGTGTTTTAGCTTAAAAACAATAAAATTAAATGTTACTTAAATGTGTGTGTTTGTTCATTATATTAGGCATAGGTCTTGAATAATTGGAGTAACTAAAATTTATTGCCAGATACAAATCTCACAAATAGATTAAACTATAAAAAATAAAACAACATGTTAATGAAAATGTTTTTATTACCTTTCATTGTTAGTTTTTTTTTCAGGTATAAAATAAATACAGTTTTTAAAACTTTAGCTTGGTATTGAATTTCGCTTAAGAAATCTAGTCAACAAAATTTTAATACTTTACTATACTTGCTTATACTTTGCTAATATACACGATATTGTACTTTATCAGACGTAGAAGATTACGCAAAAATAATATCTTGTAATAGAAACTATATTGTCATTTTTTTAAAAAACATTACGTTATAGATAAATTGTTAAATATTCTAAAATTTACCCTATTTTATTCAAGAATAAAAAAGTGTATATATTTCTTCGCATGATATACCTAATTGTATATTTCACAGAGTTCCATTAGGTTTACGCATAAATAAGTCTCTAATGTGTGGCCATTGTCTCACACTATACACCTGATAACGCACATCATTGTTGTAACCAATTATTTATTTCTATTATTATAGATGTATAAAAGAGTCCTGCATAGAGTTACTAGGTTTCAGTTTATAATAAAGTATCAAAGAAAGTTAAAATTTTGTTATATTATTTTCCATATTTATTGATGTTTACATTCTCTCACAACTTTCTATGGATTTTTTTTGGAAGCATTTTATCTTTTAAACGAATGTTTCGATCGACCCATAGGTTTAAATTTGATGTAGAATAAATGTCGAATGAAGCTATAATATTTGAAACAAAGTGAGGAACCTAAGTGGTAAATAGTAAATGTCAATAAATGATATTCATTTTCAATTTTAAGGTAGATTTACAAATAATTGAACTAATTTTTCAAAAATTAATAAACATTATAGTGTTTAAGGATAACATAAAGCAAAAGCTTAAAGTTTCAAATATTTTAATAGTATAAATGAGCTACAATTGTTTCGCCTTGCAGTATCATCGGGCAACTGATAATTTACAGGTATAGACAACTATTTAAACATAAGTAACCTTGAATATGGAGTTTCAACAAGAAATATCTGCTATTACATTAAAATAAAATTATAGTGTTTATTTTGTTTAAGAAATAAATTTTGTGTAATACATGTGTGTTATATAAAACTCTATATATTTTTATGTTCAACTCTATATACTTTTACCATCGGTTTGTTTACAAAAGTTAATAAAAATACATTTTTTGGCAAAAGTAAGTTATAATTTTCCTAACCTAAATTAATGAAACAACAATTAAAATTACAAAATTTAATATTACTATCTAGCACGTTGTTTTATGTCATTTGATACATTGATGTACATTTCGCTAATATAGTTATCATCTTGAGATGCCACGATTGCTATTCTAAGTATAACTATAACGAAAATAAAACTTAACATAAACTATCACCTACCAACTATCCCATTCTTCAGAAAATTTGACATATCAGCTATTGGAGAACAGTACCAAATTAAAACAAAGTGGTTATTGGAAAGGGTCAACAACTAGTAAAGATTTACACAACAAGAGGTATAAAATTTTGCTCCGGGCAGCTATGGAGGTTATACCCCTCCATCTAGTTGTGGAGACAGCTGCAAAAACGTAACCCCTAGAAAATGGCAACAATTAACATAGAGAGATTTCCAGCTATGGTGAATGAAGAAGCAGACTGCTGGGAACTCCGAAGAGATTCATTGCTATGAAAGTACGTCTTTGAGAAACAACTCCTTACGATACTGAGTTAAAAGGTGAGTGAAGCGAGGAGGCTATCAACTCACTGGTAAAGGAAGTCATAGTTCGGTACACAACACGAACTAGTTGAAAATTGAAAAGGGAATTGTTTATTAAATTAACAACCAACATAAATCACAGTTATCTGCTGTGACGTTATCATTGTCTATGACACACCGATTCACAAGCAGACATTGTTCAAAACATAACACGTCAGACTAACAATTGGCTAACATTATGTGTTTATAAAATTATTGATCTTCAACCTTTAGTCATCAACATATCATGAATCGACCTTTACAATTGCAACTTATCTGAGTGACTAATGAGTTTATGTGCACCAATAAATATTTTGATTTAGCCGAATAATTTATGATCATGCGTTATTATGCAGTTCACTTTAGACTGTAATGATACGTTTAATATATGGGGTTTTCATTAACAAGAAAAATCTTTGTAATAAATTTCAAAATATATGTTAACAATAAAAATAAATTTCCACCTGTAGGTGCTACAACAATTCCTTTAGTTCACTATGTTCAGTTTTAAATTCTGAACTATTGATTTATAGATTTGTTTCCTTTATACTGTATAATAAAATCAACCCAATAAAACAAAAATTATTAAAATACGAAAAAAAGAATAAAAGAAGATGATATATATATATATATACAGATGTCTATTCTTGGAATGATAACATTTAACATATGTAATGGATGAGTTCATCCAACATCTAATTAATATAAAGGGTTATCTGATTGGATAATAATACAGTATATTCTCCAATTCAAATACATATTATACATGGAACATTTATATAACTATGTTTGATCTATTAATGTCCTTCACAGCTGGGGTGATAGTGTAACAGGTTCAGTAGAGATTAGTTATGTATATGTTATCTTGCATTATTTCTGTGTAAAATTTGAGGTGTGTATCTGACTTCATCTTAATATATAATATGATAAACATTGGTAAACAATGATTCCAAAAACTCACATTAATTTAAACAAATTCGTTTTGTTATTTAAATGCTAAGTGTGTTTAAACTTATTTTTTATGGATCAATATTTTTGAAGAAATGAAGTTCATTAAGGATCATATTTTATCTGAATGAGGAAGTGGGCAGTTATGTAACTTCACTGCTTGGACCTAACATTCCCATCGTTAGTCTTGAGTTCCTTCACCCAACGATAACGATTAAATATATGAGGGCAGCCGGTGCAAAATATTAATTTTAATTAGTTATTGGTTACAATTCCAAAAAAAGTGGTCTCATTTAAAAATTATTAAACATTTTCATGTCATAATAACAAACGTATTTTATAATATTTTTTTCAATTTATAAACCTTAATAATATTTAATATAGTAATAACATGATAATGTTAATTTAAAAACAAAATAGAATCACACAAATTAAAATGTTACACAACAATGGAACTATTTGTCAGTCACGTGTACTATGGTATAATGCAAAAACAAGACATTACAATCAATACAGTACAGTACTCTAAAATCACAGTCGGCAACTATTACTCACAAGATGTAGCCCACGTGCATCATGCAGCAACTTAAGCCGCACGAGTAGCAAAAGATGTCCAAAGGTGAGTGTTGATGCAGATATTAGTTCTTATCTTTATTAATTATACCATAAATTATTTTTTTAAAAATTTATTACTATAAAAAAAAAACAATAATTATTATTTGCAGCTGGTGAACAACTACATACCACACTAAATGTAAACAAATATTTTTACAAATATCAAAAACATTTACTTATTTGTAGCTGGTGAAATACTGCACACCATCATAAATACAATGAACTGAATTACAAATATCAAAAACATTTACTTGTTTGTATCTGGTGAACTACTACATACCATGTTAAATATAATGAATTTATTACAAATATCAAAAACATTTACATATTTGTAGCTGGTGAACTACTGCATACCATCATAAATATAATGAATTTATTACAAATATCAAAAACATTTACATATTTGTAGCTGGTGAACTACTGCATACCATCATAAATATAATGAATTTATTACATATATCAAAAACATTTACATATTTGTAGCTGGTTAACTACTGCATACCATCATAAATATAATGAATTTAATTGCAAATATCAAAAACATTTTCTTATTTATAGCTGGTGAACTACTACAGACTACAATAAATGTAAAAAAAAGTAATTACAAACATTTTAAACATTTACTTATTTGTAGCTAGTTAACAGCTACAGACTACTACAAAAATGTAAACACATGATAAACATTTACTTATTTGAAGCTGATTAACCACTACAGAATACAACATATTCATTATAGACATGAAAAATGTTACCTATCTGTAGCTGGTTAACCACTACAGACTACAATAAATGTAAACAAATTAACTACAAACAAGAAATACATAGACTAACTTAAAGCTGATTAACAATACCACGTATAGTGACGCAATACGATAAATGTACAGAAATTACTGTAATTATCAACAGAAAAAAAAACATTACTTATTCGTGGTTGGTTAACCACTACAGACTACAAAAAATCAGAAATGTTTTCCCTACATTTTATGTTGTACTTAATATCTATTGTTATATTTATTATAATGATTCGAATTTGCTCTTAACCACCATCACTAGAAACTTTAAAATAAAACAGAATTATGTGATTAATTGTTCTTTATTTATTATTTCACTAAATGCCCTGTTGTACATTTCGATAACATGGTTATCATCATCGGAGGGTCTTGCTTATAAACTAAATCTAAACTTACATATCTACTAATAAAAAAAAAATCATTATTGTGAATTTCACCACAGTGCTCAACAAGATGATATGTTATATTTATTGTTAGAATAAATTGGTAGCAGTTTTTTTTGTCAGAATTATAGACTACTCAATGATAGTAAAATATGAGACATAAATTTACTGTCTTACTTTCGGTTCTGATAGACTATACCGGCTTAGTTTTTTATATTGTATTTTTACTCTACAAAGTAAATTGTTTTAATATTAAATCCAAATTGAATCCCAAAACCTGCTAAGTTTTAAATCATTGCTCCCTTTTCTTCATAGACGTAGAATATTAAAAAATATGTTAAATTTTAAGTTATTGTTGTATATATATATAAGCTTGACATACACGTACTGTCGTGAAAAAAAAAATGCGACGTTTAAAACGATCTTAAAAATAAAACAGTTGTATATCCTCGTACTGACATTTGTAGACATCTATACATATTTCCTCAAGAAAGAGTTACAGAAGAGCAAAGAGGGTTCGGCTAAATATAATTCAAAAACTTAATTTTCCAGCTAACTTATTTAAAATAATCAAAAAGGATAAAAATTTATAATTTAAGGCTATAATCATGAAAAACTTTGGTCGTTGTTACGTAATAAATATTTCCAAAGAAACGATTTTTAATTTTATAATGTTATATATTTATAGCAATTGACTTCATTAGTTGAAAATATTGACTAAAACAGTAATTACCAAAAATATTGTTTATTTTAAGCAAAACAAATCATTATACAAATCATTATACTTTATATTAAAAATTGTAAATTCCCTCTCCTCATATTCATTTCAGGATGGAAATCGTTTATATTTTCTGAACTATGAATTAAAAAAAAAAAGTATAATTTTAATGGTGTTAAATCACTATTGTAAGGAAATGTATTCTTGTGGAATGTATTTATTTATTTATTATATAATACTTTTTTTGACAAAAGTATTTGTATACAACAGGTTATATATAGGCATACGTAACACATTACAAAAAAAATTAGACAATACACAACACAAAATAACAACGTACAATTAAACAGCAAGTAGCTTAACAAATACAATAATTGGCACAATACACATAATTAGGCTACAAGAATAAAACTTATTACAAAAAAGAGATTACATCCAACATGAAATAGTACGATCATGATGCATAAGCTCATCATAAATAGGTGTAATTTCTAATTGTCTAAGACTGTTTTTTGTAAATCCTGTAGGTTGGTCAATTTTGAGGATCAGTAACATTTCGTCCCGGTAACATTTCGTCCCGCTCAGTTTTACAAATGATTAAACAAACTAATCACAACGTCTCGTCCCGAAGAAAGTTTAACAAGGTTTGAGGTATAAATTTAAAAGCATTTTATCTAGTTTTACCAAATTCGATAAAAACATTTTCATATGAGAAGTGTTATTACTATTAACATATTTTTAAAATTTGTAAAAAACAATTATTTTTTATATTATATTATAACCTAAGCTAACCTAACATATCCTTACCTAACCTAACCTAACCTAGCGATATTTTTAAAATTTGTAAAACAATTATCTTTATATTATATTATAACCTAACCTAATGTATGGGCCAGGACGAGCATACTTATTTTATACGTCCTATAATGGATATTGCAGTCGTCACAGGCTAGGTTATAAATTCCGCTCGCATCGTAAGGGCAATCAATTTTATATTTTGCTCTAAGTAACTTTTTCAAATTGTTATTTATTTTAAATGGCAGTATGTAACCTTGTTCCGGGAACATTCCCTGTGCAACATTATCTAATATTTCATGTTATAAAAAAAATAAATATATACATAATTATTAATCATTAATTTTCCTAAAAACAGATATTACTGTACCTAGACTAAATGGTGTCACAAGAAAGTAAACAGGTTATTTATACTGTGCTTTGTCCCTGAAGTTGTAACAAGTTTATTGTAGAGTAAACAGCACACGCAACTGATTAAGTTACTTGCACGTGTTGTAAAGCAAAGTTAACCAATTTGGACTAACACCATTGAGAGATAAACCAGAAGAAACAGTATTGGAGAAACATTTTCTAAACGTAACATAGCTTAAGAGAAATGTATTCTGTATTTGTGTTTATGATACAACAATGTAAGTACTACATGTTTGTAGATCCTTATAATAGTTTTATTTAAACATAACTATTTCTATAAAGAAACATCTTTTTTTTAATAAATATTTGTTTTTTTTTATCGATGTTTAAATTGTAGAAAGTAAATTTATATTATCTTAATATCATTAATATAACGGGAGTAAAATTGTCTGATTTCATAACTTTAATGAAAACTATGGAAAATTAGTCATATTTATCATTAATAAATTCAAATCCTCGTATTAGTTGGAAAGTAAATTGTTATATTATAAACTGTACGAATTTACTAATCAATTTAAATTGCTAAACGAAATTGGTTTATAATATCCATGATGTCGCTAAGAGTGAGAAAATATTCTAACTTGCATTTCATTTTAACTGGACTTCACATATTAATTCGAAACTGAATTAGATTACTTACTGTTCCGTTTTAGGTACCGTTTTTGTGTAGTGAAATTTTAACATCATGTATATAAGATTCAAAATCTAGAAACAAATAGGCAGGATAAAAAACATCCATGATCTTGTTTTGTAGTCGCTAATATGAGTTTAAAAATTAATTAAATTATTATTTATGTAGCCTAACTGAAACTTTATATACAGTAAAGGCTTTATAACATATATATTAGTTTAAAATAATTTTTAAGTAACTGATTGGTTTTACAATTGCAAACAAAACTTGATATTTTGCTGAATAAATTAGTAATTATTAAAAGCAATAACTATACAGCAAATTTGCAATAGTAATTTAATACGAAAATCATAACGTTAATTGGGTAAAAGTAAAAAGAACACAATACTGGAAAATACACGTGTAAAAAATAAAATAAAAAAAAATAAAATAAAAAAAAATAGAAAAATACAAACTTCTTCAAAATTAGGCTGTGAAATTTTGACTCATAAATCCTAAGTGACAATAATGACCTGATTTCGGACAAAACTTTTGAAAGTTTGTTTACCCCGATAAACAGTTAGGAATTTTTGTGTTGGTATCGTCACATTTACAGTCCATTGTTCGATGTCCTTTGTGTAATGCAGTCCTTCTTAATACCACTTAATGGTAGTATACTTAGGATTAGCTTTAGGCCAGGACCTATTTTGATGTTTTCAACTTCCATCTCAAGGTTTATAACTTTATAACATCAGTTTATTTATACTATCGAAACCTAGTATATATTTTATATAAACAAAACAATTTTGTGTAGAACAATGTGCATTTATTTAGAACAAAAACTCGAACACAAGATCTCACATAAATTACGTTTATTTAATCAAACCTGTTTCAACGACAAAGTCGCCATCCTCAATGATACGTGAGATACAATAACAAAACTATTTACAACCAGACTGATTGTTATTGTAACAGTTTTCTTATTGTAGCTCATGTATCACTGAGGATGGTGACTTTGTTGTTGATTAAATAAAAGTAATTTCTGTGAGATCTTGTGTTCGAGTTTTTGTTGTACATAACTGTACATTGTTCTACATCTCACAAGTCAAGCTCAATAATTATTTTTAAACAATTATGGTAAATTTAAGAATAAATCATATTACTAATAAGAACAATTCACATTATATAAACACCATAAAACCAGAGTAAACAAAGCTGGATGCTGTTAATACAACTACAAGGGATTTCCATTTTTTCCCTTTTAGAATATTTTACACAGAACTCATATTTTGTCATTCATGAAAATGTTTCTCGTTATATATTTCAATCTCAGCGAGGGTAAAACGAGACTAAACACGTCAGAGCTTAAGCTACTTGTTGTAAAATTACCTGAATAAGAGATTACTCGGCGCCATTTTTACAGCCAATCTGTGCTCAACGATAAATTTAAAGTGAGTTAGGAGTGATTCAGAAAACAGTGTTTATCTTAGATTCCATGAGTTGTTTTGCTCCTAACAACTATAAGTTGATAAGTTAAAAATTTATTATGTGTAGATGTTTAAGATAGAGTAATAAACTCTCCATTATTTAAAAATTGTATTTTATTCTCTTTCTTGTTACACAATGTCGACAATTCAGTGATTTGACTTTGTTAACTCACAGACAAAGCCTAACTCGTCAACTGATAAAAAAAAAAGGTTTTGTATAAATTACGACCAACTTATAACCGAAATAATATATGTTGTGTGAATTAACACCTCTCTCGACAAAAACAAAAACTTAATTTTTAAAGTACTAGAGACGTTGAAAGTCCTTCCCACTGAGGGAAAACTAAATAACTTAAAACAAACATTGTAAATTTTATTGAAAATTATATATTACATTAAATTATAAACAAATTACCGAAGTGTTTGTTAAAGGTATGGACATAGTAAAAATATTAATTACGTTTTAACATTAAACTTAAATCTAAAACATTTCTTTAGAGTCACCAATATCGACCAAAATCCTTAATAGAAGTTAGGCAATTTGAGGGGTGAGGAATATAACGAGTTGCTTAACATGTGTAGTTAAGATATCTCCATCGTGGTAAACATAAAATTGAGTTTAAATAACATATAAATTATTTAAAATATTTAATTACCTTAGGTCCGTCTTGTGACTTCGTTGTTGGTTGCTTCTTACATGTTTCGAGGCCGTAACCCCATCATCAGAAAATTACTTTGTTCACTTTGAAGAACTCGTCATTGATTATATTAAAAAACACATTTAACACAAGAACATACACTGACACAAAAATAATACACCGATAGACATGACAGAGCACACAACAATTTCAGACAAGCTCATATGATGTGTTTTTATTTTTGTTTATTTTTTACTTTATTGATAAGAATACACATTTCGAGGATCTACACACAATAAACAGGATATCAGTCATTTAACAAAATTCAAATTGTGTATTTAAATACCTTGTAAATAATCTTCTTTGTGTTCTGCTATTGTGTGTTACTCGAGACTCTGCAAATTGATAAACACTATTACATTCATTTCGGTGTTTGAAGTTTATCGCTTTACTCTGCTGGAGGCATGAACGCCTTGAATATTTGCCAAGTTCCGTTAGTGTAATGTAATTTTCTAAAATAAAGCTGTCTTTATTTTTTTCCAATTTTTATAATATTACAGATTTTATGATATAAGATAATGATACATTATTGAGGAACTCTTTTTAAAAATCACATTTCGAAATTTCACTCGTTTTTAACCGTTTAAACCCAACCTAAAGATGCTCTACTGAGAGAAGAACAGTTTAGAATATTTCGCAAGTTTCATGTAACGTAACATATAATGTAAATGTTACTTTGTGAGAATCCAACATAAAACAAGGAAGATTTTCCGAGCTAATGCTCTACTAGCATTAGGATCTAAATAAATAAGACTTGGACATGAGATAAATAACGGAAAGATGAATGAGAGTGACATAACACAAGACTACTTAAAAGAAGGTTCCCAAGACTTTCAGCTAGGGTATCTTGGGTTTGTTCCACTCGTAATAACTGTATTGAGCTTGAGCTTAGTCAATTGATTAAATTCTTAATATACAGTTTTAATCAGTTATTAATATAATAGATACTGTAATTTGTAATTTATATATACTGTTCTTCTAATTGGTCCCATTCTAGCACCAAGAGACCAAGCTACCAAGTGATAGCGTTGTTATATTTCTGCAGATTTATCTTTTTGTTGAAGTGAATTTTAATTTACTATCAGAAGGTAGAGAGTATGAAGGAAGGGTGAGTAGATAGGTCTTGATTAATTGAGTTTGTTAACACTCTTTATTAAGTGTAATGATAGTTAATACTGGAGTGTATTTTAACTGAATAGTTTATGGCAGTTTTCCTTATGTGCAAATTGTTTAATTATAAATAAATACAGTACATGGAAAATCTAATTTGAGCGGAAATCAAAATAAATATATACTAGCTGATGGCCCCAGTGTAACCTGGGGATAGTTGAGATAGTTTTATAAAGAAATAGTATGTTCAACACAAACATTAGGTGGTGTTATAGGAATAAATTATTCCCAAATATAGTAAAATACCCAATTTGATAAAAATCAACCCATAAATGACAAAAATATTATACTTGTTTTAGAGTTAAAAACACCCTTGGAGTGGAACCTTTTCAAAACCATTTCTTACTAGCCTTAGTATTTACATTTCCATCACTTACGTTTGTAGAAGAATTGGGTTTTCAAGTTAGATTTAGATTTTAAATCAAAATTTTGAAAAGATAAAGGTGAAACACGAGACAGGAGTTAACTAATAACTCAGCAAGAAAGGTTAACCCAAATAACTTATTAAAGTTTGGTACAAGCTAGAAGACTCAGGTATTGATTTTTTTTTTTTTACTGATCTGAACAAAATCATTGTATTTACGAATTCATGATGCCGAAATTGAATTTTACATTGATAAAGTACGTTTATTAAAAATTTAATGAAACTAGGTTTTTATTTTACACCTTTTTTTTAAAAAAATTAAAATATATCTACTAGATTTGATTTACCAGTTTACTTCACGAAAGTGGTTTTATAACTGAAAAATACAATGAACTAGCCTAAAAATAATTTTTTACATTTATGAAAAGCATTTTAACGGAAAACATTTTTGATTAATTAGGGCCTACTTTATACTTTAGGAGCGGTATTTTGTGGAAAATCCCAACTGAAGCCTTGCCTGTGTGTTTACGAGCAACATTTTAACTAACCTTGATTACAACCCTTTGAGGCAATACCGATTTCGGTACAATTGTAGTAAAATAACGCAATCTAGTGTACGCATACACAAGAAAAACTACTGTATAAGAATTACTTTGACAGGAAAGTGAAAATTTACTTTGATTTTTTCCAAACCCAAATGACCCTAGCTAGATCTACCCATATCATGTTAGATATCCTTATTGTGTCTATTGTGTCTACCCTTCCCCTAACGATAATGGAAACTCAAGGATTGGAAGTTTATTTCTTTTTTCCTCCTTGTTTTATTAGGCGATAATGTAAGAAATTTTGTTTGCCTTTAAACAACAAGATTTTATTGTATTTTAGATAATACTGTTTTGTGACATCGGTATTCAATACAGCCTCCGAGTTTTAACTCATCTTGTGCGACAAGTTTATTTTGACATTTTAATAAACCTCAGCTGTAAAATATGACGCCACCTGTTACCGTGTGGTTTTATTACATCAAATTGAAAATGACAGGACAAAAGTAATATTGTATACTGAACTATGTAGTAATCGATATCTGTGCATATTGTGATATAACACGTGAAATATTGCCAACGTTACATTCTCCTGTTTAAGTAGTATTATAATACAATATTATAAGTATATAAGAATAATATTTGTGTAATTCAACCCGACAAAATATTGTATTTACTATTTTTATATACAAAACAATACCTAAATAATATATAATTTACGAGTAAATGAATGGCTTATTTAGTCACAATTTAAGTAAATAATTTGTAAAAGTTTACAAATATTATATATATTTTATAAATACTAAATAATAACAAGTGACGTAATGAGGTATATACTGCAACAAAAATTATATTTATAAGTCCAATTGCGAACTCGTCTTATTCTTTGACACGCGCAAGTCGTTCCCTAACAGCCGCTACAGTTGTAAAACATCAGAGAAAACACGTGTAAGGAATTTTTTTTTAACGATGAAAGAAATGTAAAGATGATCATTAGCAGAATAATTGGCAGCCAATCTCAACGTGCCTCTTACAGAGAATGATTTTATTCCCATTGTTGTTTTTTGACAGATGGGGATTGGTTTCTCTTTCCTTTTTGGTATTGAGAAAATTAACTGATTGTTAAAGGAACTAGAGGTTGAGTTTCTGGATATATCACAACTGTTAGTAAATTTAGTTTTTTTTTTAAATTCATTTTTCTATCACCAGCATCTGTCATACTTACAGTGACTATAAGTCAAATATCTGTAGATGTCGTTTTACCTCTGTGAGTAAATTACAATTGTTTTACATTTAATAAGTGTAAATTTAAAAGTCATGTTAAATAGTAAATAATTTTTTGCGTTTTTTTCCCTAAATTAAATATTGATCCAACGTTTCTTAGGTTCCAAACTGAAGGAGTTGGTCACTATCTTACACTTACTCTCTACATTATTAAGAGTTCTAAAGTAAAAACGACCCACTTTGTCGATATAAAATCTATTATTTAGAAGTCGCATAGGTAATGTGTAATTCAAACTAAATTTCAAGCTAACCTTAAAAAAAAAAAATTACAAATTCACGTTAAAATATAAGAAACTAAATAAACTCAAACAACTCTCAAATAAATACGACGCAAATATTTTAATTGTTTTAAAGACAAGTCATACTGGAAGGTTTTCTATAATGCCAAATATTACATGTTCTATGAGTGTTCATGTACACTATTCGAATAACTACTACTCTTGACGAAGTCGAATTGTTTGTCGAAACAATGCTACTTTGTTTTAGAATTACTCAGACTTAAACAATGAGGTAACTAATACACTGATGATTACTTACAATCGAGACGATATCAATTTTTAATTAGTAAAGTTTATTTAGATAACCCTTTTTTAAAAATCAAATGAAAATAAAATTTATAATATCACTTCATTCGTAATGATTTTTTAAATGAAAGAACAACATTAAAATGGCACTTCTTTAAGTGAATGGCTTTTGCATGAATTATAATAACTCAAGTGTATAATCATTCATATAACGAGAGTAATTATAGTGTATTCCTGTTTACTGGAGTGTACTAATTTAACGAGCAATATTTTTTATTTAATTACACATGTATTAAAACATAATGTTTTCATGAGAAATTAATAAATACTCTATGAATACAGACAAAAGAGTCATAAGTGTTTTTGTTTTTTTAAATTGAACTTTGTTAAACATGTCTCAAAGATTTTGTTCATGTATTACAACTTAAAAATACTGTAAAACCATTACAGCTTTAATTTATTCCAATTTTTGATATCTCTACAAATAAAATTTCTACTTTAGAATTTGATATAATCATTGAAATTCATGGACAAAATGTATGAATTTTAGTACTTTTGTATGTTAAATAATTTTTCAAAATCAACCAATAAAAATCAAATAAACTATGTTATTGTTAATTAAATATTGGTGTTAATTAACAAAAACAAAAATTACACTAGCTTATAACACTACACCCTATGTTTCTCGGTCCAAGGGGGCTTCAAACAATTTTTAGTCACATTTAAATATTCTACATTGAATCACAATGCAATTGGTTTTGGGGTGTTTCCGAGAACTCGTTAGCCCCATTCACCCGTTTAAAAATCTGGTTGTTATTATTTATAAAAATACATATCAAATTAAAAGAAATATCTCTAAGTTGGCAAAGCAGGAAATAAGTCTAAACATAGAAGTTTATTTTGTTTTAATAAAGGGAGTATGAATGTAAAAGATTGTGATGGTGCACAATTATGCCATGATCTATTAACTCTAGGAAATAACAAACCTTCTTTCTAAATGTCTATAATTTTTAATCTTTTACCTTTATAATTGAATTTCCCTTGAAAAATAAATCAGCTATTTGTGAACAACACCTACAGAAGACTTTAATTTAGGAAATCAAATTGTGTACTCCAAAACTCCAGATCTTGTTTAAATCAATGTTCATTAAAACCTTTAAACAATTAGTAAATTAATATTTTAGTTTCAACATTACTATTTACATCTATAAATAGTAAAATACTACTTTAAAACAAATAAATACATTTAACTACAGAGCAGTACATAGTCATGTTTCACAAATACTTTGTCAACATACTTCCTCTAATGTAAATCACGTGAAAGGGTTGCTAACTGTAAGTGACAAGTTTTACATTTAATATTATTCAATATAAAATACAAAATACAAACTGTTTATCTTATGTGACAGTTTATTCTGCATCAGCAGTTATATGTGACAGCACTTCTTATCTGGCTTAAATAATGTAAACCGGAAATGACAAGTGGCAGTTTCCGTAAATCGTGACATTTATAATTGGTTTATGAATAATTATTATTATAATAGGGTTATTCTGGAATCGTCCTGTAAACTAACACTTTAAAATATCAAAAAAAGATGTATATTTATAAATATTTACGTGATGTGACGTTTCTATAATAATACCACGAGGAGTTTATGTCTCTCGGTCTTGAAATCTACAGTAAGTAGAAGTCTGAAATTATAATTCCATTACCCTTGTGCGCTGTCATTAGCATCTCGAAAGTTTAAATCTAAATATTATGACTGAGAGAATATTCTAGTTTTAAAGCTGGTGGATTTTATTATAATTAATTCGGTAATTGGCTATATTTTGTGAATGTAAAACATAATACATGATTTTTTTAGAGATTAAATTAAATCTCAGGACTTCTTTACTTTTTTTAAGACACAATTATAATTTCACAGAATATATACATTTTTTTTTAAATTCAGTTCTAAATATTTAAATGAAATTTTACCAAATAGTAGCCCTCAGTAATTTAAACAAAAAATTAAAAATAATTTCTCTGGAAATTTATCGGTAAAAACAAAAATCAATATAGATGTTATAAAATACGCAATTCTCTATATTGGCTTGGCTGATTTCATTAAAATTTTGGGGAAATATTAAGATAATAAACCTAATTCGTTGTAAAATCTAAAGTAAAAAATAATAATATTTTTTTTAAATTAAAAACTAAAACAAATAACTGGAATAAAGTAACATGATCTTGACAGTCGTCATTTAAAGTACGATTTCAAATTTAGGATTAATATTAAAACGAAATAAAAATTAAGCACTATTTAAATATATAAATATTTGTCAAAATGTTCTCAAAAATCTAAAATGATAAAAAAAAAAAATTTCCACATTTTTTGTTACTATTATTGTGAATGAATGAATGAGACGCTTTGTCTTCTTTTTGTGAGAGGATACAACACTTCGGTGTTGCTAAATACACACATTTAATAGATAACTATAAACATAACCTCAATATTGATCACCTCATGCTTAAAGAAAATTATATTTTCTTGCTTCATCAATAGACAACGCAATTTATTACTTTCTTTTTAATCTATTATAGAGCAATCATTATAAGCAAATCTAAATGAAATAACAGAATTTATTAAATGCACAGAAACACATATATAATTTTAATCGCAAATCACCTCTATATCATTTGTATATTATTTTTCAAACATAGAATAAATTTAGCAGTAAAATAAACAACACTTTTGCTTTTAAGAAGAAGGGACAAAAAAAAAAAAAAAAAACAAATTTCCAAAAAAGAAAATGAAGATCCAGAAATGACACATTTTTTTAGTATGTTACTCTATTTATGAAACTGGAAAGTGTTAGTTTACTTAAAAAAAGACGATAGGGTATATTATTTTGTTTAATGAAGCATGAAAAGAAACTGTAATTGATAGTTTCATTTTCAAATTTATTTATCGTAATAATTTCATGCGGTAATTATGAAAAGAAGGGCAATATTTTATAACTGAAATTGAAGTTTGAAATTTAGGACGAGTAGTTTTTCTGTAATTATACTTTTGTTTCCCGTCTTTGCCACTACTTTTAATCACAACAATGGCATAAAATATTTCAAGATGACGTCATCGTTTTGAAAATATATTATTTCTCCTTGAAATATAAGGGTAAAAAAACCTAAACATTACCAGATAATATAATTATATTTTGAGAAAATGTTATTTAGGCACTCACATCCACACTAGATCATTGTAAAAGGACTTCAACATATAAAAATAAATATGTGTTTTTAATTTTGAAGACATATGTTCCTAACTTAACTTGAATGTGTCAAACCGTTGAATAAATAAACCAACTCTGTGGACATTTAGTGTCCAGTGTTCATGAAATATTTACGAAGGACAATTGAATCAGTGAGGCAGCAGTCGCAACTTTTAAAACAATGTCCGGAATTGTTGTTTTCCTCTTGAGAAATATCCGTACAGCTGTAATCACATTATACCTAAAGCTGTATCTGACATTTCCTTCCTTGCTAAGTTTAGTGTTTTAAAGATCGTACAATAATATATAAATAATAACCCAGTGTTGTTTATTATAAACTATTTTATATAGATTGATTCATTAGATTTTGTTATGGAGAGAGATATCAATTTTTTGAAGAAGAATATTATAATAAGCTGCACATTTTATGCAATCCATTATTTTGCAGATAATTTAAATCTTTTCCATATATAATATTTGCGATACTTAAAGTAAGAAAATGATTTTTACTGTTAAACAAATTTAATTCTAAAGAAATGTATTTTTAATTTGATTCATTATTGAAAGAATACAATTGGAAGAAGTATATTATATATAAGATGTTCTTTAAAATCTCATAGAGGGCGCATTTTTATCCCGTTTTAGAGCATAAATTAAATTTTTGTTTGAAGAGTAGAGATTATACCTTTTGAACTTGAAAGACGGAATACAAATTGAAATGTTGCACAAAAATCGATTAGGTGTTATGACTTAAATATGCATCATAAAAAAAAAAATGATCATAATTATTTGTTAAAAAGATTTGAACTTGAAAGAGATAATACAAATTGAAATATTGTACAAAAATCGATTAGGAGGTATGACTTAAATATGTACCATAAAAAAAAAAGATCATAATTGTTAAAATGATCGTAGGCTACAAAATTAACAAACAGTTATTTTTAGCTAATGTAATTTATAAAAGGTTTGAACCACAATTAATTTGAATCTAAATATGAAAATACTTTTCATATTTATACCTCATAAATCAGGGAAAATAAAACATTTTATAAAATTTTGTGGAAATACGTCTTTCAGTACAATTGAATTTAACTTACATGTTTAATATTTTAGGTTAATACAGCAGTCTATTTAGTTGAACGTAAAGCACATCCATTTTGATGAAGGGAACAACTCGTTAACTTAATGATTTCTCACCAGGCATCCTTATCCTTATGATAACATACTGCCTATGACACGTCCTGAAAACAACTGCTAGAGAAATATGACATCCTTAACTTATCTCTGCAACTTTGAATATTACAATCTGTTAAAAGTAACTGTGATAATGTAACGTTCATTTATATTAACTGTTTTAATCAACTGGAGTAAGATCATAGGTGGAATTAAATATTGTGTGTTATTAAGTTGGTAACTGACAGACTTCAATTATCGTGTTCACTTAATAAAGTGTAAGTATCGCATTACCAATAATTTGAAGTAACATAATGTTTCATGGCTTATGAATTAGAAACGTTACTACAAAGTTTTTCGTTGTCGTCTAAGTAAAACGCAAGAGTCAACAAAAATAAAAAAAAAATTATTTCCCTTAAATTTATTTCTAGAACTCCTATTTGCCATTATGTAAAAATTTAAATCGCGGATATGTTTAAATATTAAGCTAAATCGTAATTGTTAATTTGAACTTGATCAATTAGAATAATTCTTAGTCATAAATTTTAAATGTAAGACAAATCTTGAACAAGGTTTGGTTAAAACCTGTCTTTGAAATAGCGGTCTCATATCATTAGGATAATGCTGAAATTATTATTAATATAGTTTTACGTCAGGAATCGAGAGACTGCTATGTTATTCATCTCGAAGTCAAAATAATGAGCTCAATATTTTATTTTACTTACTATTTCACACAGACTTATGTGAATACGAAAAACAAGTAATAAACGAAAATGAAATTATATATATACTAATTAATCAATAAAGGAAGTCATAAATAATTTTTAGTTTCACAACTTCTTTCTGAGAGCAATAACAATTATATATGGTGTTCATTTAGTGTTTCCGTCATTACGTCCATAATTTAATAACACATTACAAAACTATTTGTTTTAAATTTTGAGGAATGTGCTTGTAAAAGGCGTATCAAAACCTCATAATAATTATAATTATATATATATATATATATATATATATATATATATATATATATATATATATATATAAAGGGTAAAGATTTGAAACTCTTTAGTAATAAATAAAAAAAAAATTGTTAAAATACAAAATACACATATCCCTAATAAAATAACTGTAGAAGAAAGAAAATTAAATGTTATTTACATTTATGTATATTACAATAATTTAAAAGAAAAGGGATTAAATTCTAAGTTTTAAATTCCTATAGCAGTGACAAAATTAGAATACATCCCTTGTATATATCGTGTTAGCTATGCATTATTCATATAACATGCTATTATCACCCTTGTGGCAGTAAGGTTATGGGTAACAAGTTGTTACAAGGGTAGTTATTGGTCTTTGCTGTTACCCGAAGGTTGTTTTCATACATAATATTATTTCCTGTGTAAGAGGTAAATTGGATTTGACTATAAATACATCAGCTTTATACACTGCTAAGGAGGAAGGAAAGATGATTTCTGTGATTTACACGACGTTCTCCTATTTACGATCTACTTGTGCAGTATATTATTAGATATTTTAACTTTTGTTTGTTGTAAATGTGAAACAAATTCAACAATACATTAAAGACTTTCGCGAAAATTGTTCAAATTTGTTTACATACTTTTCAATATTATACAGGTTTAAAAAACATATTGATTTATTTATCACCCCCTTACGCCAGTTAGAAAATTAAGGTTTAGCTTCAAAGAAACAGATTTACTCGGTAGTAACGGAAATTAAATTTTAGTTGAATCATTCGTATCAAGGTCAAGGTATTCTATTCCACATTTTGTAAATAAATGTGTTTAAAATCAGGTTTAATTGTTAGGATCAAGAAAGACTAATTTACTAAGCTTACAGAACATTCTTTTACTTTTGGTTTAGCAAATTTGTTATTGCACTTATAAATCCACCAATTTTGTTTTTGCATTCGTTTTAGCCGACTTTAAACACTATAACAATATAGTATTAAAGATGTAGGTGTTTAAATCAATAGATATTTATTCGTTTTTTGTTTATTTATTCTGTTTTTTTTTTGTTTTTTTTAAACCATGTTTTGTTTCTGAATAGATTTTTTTTCGAAATTGTTCTGATTAGAGTTGTCTGCAGGGTTATTTTTATTTGTAGTTCTAAAAAACTAACTTTGAACATACCGTGATCAAAATCTTACAGACTTTTATAATGCCATGGGAATTGTATGTGTGTGTATGTGTGTGTGTGTGTGTGTGTGTGTGTTTTTTTGTATTTGTGTTTGTGTCTGTGTTTTTATAAAAACATTCATTATGAAATTACAGTGTGTCCCATAAAGATATTACAATCTTATCCAAATTTATTTTGGAACAGTTTGTAGACAGATTTGTTTACAATTTTGCATTAATTTTATATGTATTAATTTTCAAGTAAATATCTTACATGTCAACAAAATACCGGCTATTTAAAATATTACACATTTTTTTAAGTATTAGATTTTATAATTTATATTCAATTTACTATTAGATAAATAAGTATTCAAATTTTATTCATGTTTAAGGTAGCAGAGGAATGTCGGAAATAAAATCTTGAGAATTTAATTTTTAATAATTGTGTTTAGGTCCTAATATGTATTGTTGGTGTGAGAATAAACTCGTTCTTTTAAAAAGTACCGCAAGAAGAATTCGTTAACTTCTCACTATCGTGGCGTCAAGTCCATAACATGACTTCCCCTCCCATCCATCGACCAACATACGTTTCACAATATTAGCTTAGTATGAACTAACTTCATTTACCTGGAAGTCCATTTAACCGGAACTGTAAGGTGAGGAATCAACAATCGGTGTTGATTCAATACACCGTGATAAATAGTTACATTTAAAGTGCTCTCAAAATCTCGTGGAATAACTCTACAATAACTCAAAGTCCTGTAATTTCCATACTTCAGTTTTTGTCATGTATTGCAAGAAGGTTGGTAATATTGTAAAGTATTAAATTTCTTCACAACGGATTTTATTTAAAAACTAAGTAGAATATTAGTGTCATATTAATCGATTAATTGTGTCATTTGTTAGCATCAATCTGTCTTAATTTGACACTAATATCTGTTCCGGAAGACGCACACTAAACGTTTAGGAAGCTTTACACATGACGAAGTGCTTGTCAAAATTAATTCATGGATTGTATTTCAAATAGCATCCTTTAATTACAGCAGGATTTGATAACGTAGATGTTGTATTATTTATAAATAATAAATTAGAAGAGAACTCTTGTATATAAAGAAAACAAAAAGTATATGGGTTTTTATAATGACCAACAAATGTTTTAATATTCCTCATGTTTGTGAGTTGTTACTTTACAAAGTTGCTATTTTCATCCACCACTTGGAAACTCTATCTAATAGTATGAAATATTCACAGATTCTATACATTAATTGTAACCTGTTTGTATGTATACATTATGTTGATCGCAAATAGTGAAATTATTTATTGAAATTAGTAATATAAGCATAATTTTAAAATTTGAAGAAATTTGAAAACGACTACAGTAGATACATTTAGTTTACACATCGCAGCCATATCCGCAGTATTTTTTTAGGACGCATTCCAAAGATCCCCTTTTATACCAATTTCTGTCTTCTTTACTTTACTCTACAGTTTAAGTAGATTTTTTCTTGTTTTTGAAGGACAAAAACCCTCTTGTTCATCATCCGCTTATACAAAAAGGAAGAATATAGGGTGAAATACAAACCCCTATCCCAATAATACTCAGAATAGGAAAGTTGAATGAGAAAGATCTAATCCGACAATCTGAAAGTTTAATTTGATACACCAAATCAAGGTATTAGTACAGTTGGTGCAATTCGTTATTGTACCTTTTACTCTTTTACTGCTCCTACACTCTCTCAAGCACTTTTCAAAAGAAGACTATTTTCCCAGTCTTTATCATACAATAACCATGTCGATAAAATGTTCGTCCATTAAAGTCCGATATCGTACTTAAAGAAAAATCGTAGTTTATGATTCATCCAAAGATCAACAACATACCTGAGGATAAATGTCATGTTGATAATTACAATGCAGTTAATGTATCAATTGCGGGTCATTTGATCAAAGGTCGACCTAAACACTTTGTTACGCAAACAGTCAGAACAATTACGTCTTTTGTCATCTTTGAAAAGCCATTAAATGTGCATTTCTCATCAACGTGCTTGTTTTTTATTTGGATGTAGTCAAATACGCTGAATATTTTACTATACATACTGAAGTAAAAATATTTAATTTCAGATAATACCAACCCGGTATACGAAGTATTTGTAAGTTTGGTAATCGTCGAAGATTTCTACCTACATTTTTAACTAATCAGTTTCTTAGTTTCAAAAATTAGAAAAAATAGATATTTGAGACGCATCCGTCCGTCGTGGTTATCACTGACGTCACTGTAGACTGTATGTAAGCACGGTAGCAAACATTAAAACAGGAATGTAACATTTGTACAGGCGATTTTGTTGTGGTACAATGGTACTATTGAAATTAAGTAAAAACGGAATGGGAAAATGTCAAAATGACGGATATTTAAGTGTGTTTTTGTTGTTTTTCATATCTAGTGAGTTATTCGAGTTGTATCAGAATCTCCTTCTTCATCTTCATGGTGAGTGCATCCAGCCTCAGGTAATGCCGACCGCACGGTGTCTCTCATACATATAGCTAGCCAGTCTCCAGTAGGTGGGATCAGTCAGAATTCATTCAAGAGTACAATTAGGTTGGAGTCTTCTCCTCAGCTCATCTCTGACATCCGAAAGTTGTATCAGAGTAAAGTAAATAAATATATCCATACTTAAATTCTACATATAATCGTACCAATCTAACAATTGATAAATATCTGTTTCAGGCAAAAATGTAATTTTGAAACTATAACGTCCCAAGAAAGTGATATTATATTGTTGTGAGTTCCGAATGTGTCTAGTGAAGAATTTATAATCTATAACCATCTATAAGGTCCGTCAGGATGTAGCAGACGTAATGAAGTATATAATTCCGAGATACAGAAACCTTTGTGACAACTGTTTTACACAAACGTACTCTAAGAGTTAGACCCCATGACCTATCAAATAGGCTACAAATTATCATTTTTTTGGCATTACATTTAGAAGCTGTGCTTTTATTACATCGTATGATTGTCCTGGGTAAGTAGAATTATGGGTCACATCGACTTGAATATATAGTATACAAATACAACTAAAACAACTATAGACACGCCATATCTCGTGACTTGAATAACTAATTAACTTAATGAGACAAAAACAGAAAAGCACTTCTGCTAATAATTACGAAACAAAATTTAAATAAACCGAGCACGAAACATTGCAATAAGTTTCTGTTACAATTATTCAGAGAATAAACAACTTAAACCAATTTACGATTTTCATCATAATTCTCAAATAGTCCGTTTACATTTTTTGAGTTAAAACGTGATAATGATAAAACTCTGCGACTGAACTGCCCTTCGTAAGTAAGTATAGCGAAATCGGAGTTGGCAAACCTGAGAAATCCTAGCTGGATCTAAACCTTTTTCATGTACCGTTAGATTCATCCCTTTAATATTTCCTGTAGTTTTCTCTTGAACAACTTCTGTTGTATTCTTACTCTGACGCTATTAAAGAGATTGAAGATAAAGGTTTCTAAATGAGTTGCAAGATTTAGTTCCAAGATCAAGTTATGTACCACGGATACGTGTTGTAACTTTGGTATTAATTATCCGGTGTACTTAGTGTATAGTATGTTTGGAGTTTGATAAAAAAAAATTGAACCTCTTTTTCAAGACTGATTTTGATGTTTTATGAAATTTAAAATCTGCATGGGCGATTTTTGACTTGACGTACGTGAGTTGTAAGTTGGAAGAGGTAGTCTTTGTTACATAAGCACGATAGTGACTACAAAATTTACAAATATGAAATTTGTTGTAGTGTGCGCTCATTCAAATCCTAACAAAATTCGGAAAAATCAAATTGAAAACTTCAAAATGACGCTCACATAAAACGGTTTTTTTTTTAATTTTATTTTTTATTCATATCACGTGTTTTTCAAGTTAATAGGAGTAGATTATATATAAAAATTAAAAGTCTGTATCTAATGTTACCTTTCTATAATGACAAATAGCGCAATTATTGTAAATTATATAATATCGAAGCCTAAACAGCCAAATGAATACGATATTCGTATAGTTAGAGATCCGACAGGAACCTGACACTGCCACGAGGAGGTTCACATATGTACAGCTTTGAGGTTTACCAGGTAAAGCAAGGAGACGTATGAATGGTTGTTGGATAGTTATTTATTATTTACCACACCTGTTAGTGTCTAGACGGTAGTGATATACAAAATATCAAGGTTCAGAAAGCATGTATCATAACGTTTTTAAACATACTGAGAAAAACCACTTGATCTACCAATACAATTTAACGTAAGCCCAAGAAACTAACATTTGTGCATTATATAGTACGGTGAGGCTGACTAAGAACGACAAAGGCGCCCTGTGCTCCATTGCCAGTTGCACTAAAGGGATTTTCTTTAAAATTCCATGGGAAGATGATGGTGATAATATTTTATGGAGATTTTGCTTAGTTTGTCGTTACGACTAATATGTTTCCCGTGCGTAACAAATATATACAGTTTACATATCGAGCGTCTTGGGGTTATCGTATTATCACTTTTATAAAATCATTTAGTTAAAATAAGGGTAATGTGCGTTTCAAATATTGGTACTACTGTAAGTAATAATTAAACATTTTTTGTTTGAAGCCATGTGGGCGTCCTGTGATCTGATGAAATATTTTACAAAATCATACGATGTTTTTGTTTTAAATTGTTTATCAAGGATTTCCCAATAACAGTTAAACATTTTAAAGTTTAAATATTTTATATAAAGTTGGATATTTGAGAGTCTCTCTGGATAATTGGATAACTCTCCAAAATCTCTGCAGAAATACAGGTGACCGAAATAAAAAAAAATAAATATCTGTTAGTTTAAAAGAAAATTTCAATATACAAGTTTTAATATTCGTTACACTTTATTATTTATTCTAATAATTAGAAAATCATATACTGGATGTACTAACTATTTTAACCTTTATTGATTAACGTCAATTCTTAATCATGGATAACTTTGTTTCTTTCTTAATTAATTTTAATAGTTTAGATTTTTTAACATTTTATATTGATATAATTAATCGCCAGTAACTAATGATATGATAAGATTTTTATTTTACACTTAATTTCATCCAAAACGTTTTATCATCCCTTGAGTAAAATCACAATTAATCAATCTCTCACTCTAATCATGTTCTAAGATAAGAAAGTAAGTATTCTATGTCCTATCGCTAAAGTCTATGAAAATACAAGTATCAGAGTGTGGACCGCAGGAAGGTGTTACAGTTTGCAGCATACATTGGAACTACTATTGAAGTTTTATCTATAATTATTTAAGAGGACGTTACAAACTTTTTCGATAATAAAAAAAATCAAAGTGAAAATTTTGAATATTTGTTTTCAAAAATGGCTGATTACAAATGATAATTGAAAATAATAAAAAACAAATTCACACTCCAATTTAAAATTTATCTCTATGTTATTTGTACATTTATCTGTTTCAACTATTGATATTTGAAGTGATGATCGATCTTGAATTGAGAAATGTAAATATAATTTGTAATATTTGTTGATATTGCAACCCTCCTTTCTCTATCATCAATATTTTTTTCATTCAACAACTTTAACTTATTCCAATCTAAATCACAAAATGTAGAAAACACATTTTGATTTTTGAAACTGAAGGAGGATATTCTATAGGAGGTCGTAAAATCATTTTATAACGTACTCTATATACAGTAAACATATTGGTAACAAAACACTCCCCCCTTTTCGAAGTGAGATTTTGTTCTTTTCTCACAGTCCAATTTTTTTTTTAGCAAGGTTTCTTAATATAATGTTTATGTCAAGATAACACACACTTTTACTGTTTACTAAACGGGATGTCACCATTCAACATGTTTATTACACACTTAGAGACTCCTTTTGGCAACTTTTATTATCTTTTTACTGTATGTCACACTCAAGAATGAAGGAACCCTAACTATATTTGAATGTTTTTTAACCTTACTATTCATGATGATCTAATAAGTGTTTCTATGATTTGCAATACTATATATTTATATTTATACATACATATTTTAATTTATATTAAGTAAAATATTACAAAAATATAATGACCGAATGCCCAGGGATTCCCCATGTCAAAGCCATTCTTTTTCCTTTACTTAAACAGTTTATCTAATTAAATTTCTTTTAGATAATAATAAAGGAATAAATAAAATTAAACAGACCTAAATAACAGCTGACTCTAGATATGAATTGAAACAGTTAAAACAAATGTTTAACATTGTGCAATCATGTCTTAATATTATTTAATAAGTCTTGAATCATATTTATTTTTTGAAATACCTGGTTACGGGAGAAATGTTTGTCCTCTAGTTGGAGTACTTGGAATGGTCAGAAATTTCCTTAAGGCTCTGCTCCATCTTGGCCATATTGTATTCATCGCCAATAGGAATAAATCTAAATGTCCACTGATATTAACATTTTCCCACCTTTGAAAAATAAATTACTAATATTTTAGCAACTGTCACAGCCCAATAAAGGTGCTGGTAATTCACAGATCTTCCATTTCCTGGTGCTCGTCTCAATCTGTTAATTTTATTTCGTTACCGTAGATCCGTAAGTTAGGAAGAACAGAAAATTGACAGAAGTGACGCTCTCTATGAGGTAACAGGCCGAAGATCATAGCGTGACATAGTCTATTCATTATTGAAGTTTTATAAAGGCTGTGCTCGGTTTAATTTTAAAACGATCAAAATTTACAGAACCTTCAGGGACTCACTGTACACAGTTCAGACTTGGCAATCTCTAGGGACCATAACTGGATACCCAACTTTTTACATGTGGTCATGGATTATATCCCTCTCTTTCCAATCTGGCCTCTACCAAATCTTGTTCTCTTCTAACGTTGACGCTATTAGTTTTAAGATCTACTGGCTATAAAAATGAAGAAACATAGAAGTCAATAAAAGATTGATTTAAATCTAATGCTCACGAGTTATTTATGAAACAAATTTAGACCCTATATAACGCGACCAATAAGTTTTGTTTGGGTCCTTAAAGCCTAAACATGAACAAAATTTGTTGAAAATCGTTTGGAGTGAATTTTGATTTAAAAAAAAATGTATTTTTTCCCCTTACTTGTACTACCATCAAATTTTTAATTATAAAATAAATTAAAACAATCCAAGATATAACTAAAATATACGCACATATAAAATTTGATTAAAATCAATCCACTTAGTTTGAGCTGCAGAATACCGTATAGACGATAGACAAACAAAAATTATTGCAATCACCACTTATATTATATATTAAATAAGTAGACCCTAATCTCTATTTGTTGATCTATATTATATATATTTCAGAAAAAAACACTAACTTCAACAAAATTCTCTTGATAACGTTTCACAATTAAGTTGTCATCCTCGTTATAATCCACTTGGTTCTTTTATGTATTGCTTACAATATAAGTGATCTTGTTGAGCTGTTGTCTTGTGGACATTAACAATATTTATTACGATATTTAGAAAAGTTATGGTTCAATATTTAAGTTATATGTAATTAATTATAAATATTTGCCGTTTAAGATTACTTTGGAACGAATTAGTAAAGAATGATGAGTTCATACCTAGTAAAAAAAAAAATCAAATATTTCTGTTTCCGTGGTGGCCTATGAGACGTGAAGTTATCATAAATAAGCCGCAGATAAAGGCAAAATTGGTTATCCATATCATTAAACAGGAGGCATAGTGTAAACAGATCTGGGATTATATTTAGAAAATACAAAAGGGCAAAGGATATGAGTTTAAAATTTTTATTTATGGATACGAAAATACTTTATTTCTAAATAGTTCGTTAAAAAGTTTCGCAGCAAATTTTATGTATTTTTTCCGCTGTGAATTTGTTTTTAATGGAATACTGAAGTTGTGCATTATTTTTCGTACTTGATCACATGTTTTTAAACCTGATAAATTGAACTATATAAATATATAATATACTATATTGGATCTTGAAATCTTTTCCTCGTAATGCTTTACAAACCAAATTAATGAACCGATTTTGATCAAATTTGATATGTAGCCAAATATTAACCACGTCACGAGGTATTCTCCTCTTTTATCTATTTTTTTCTCTTTGATGTTGTTTAAGTAGAAAAACGTCTCTGTCAACACCACCTTTTATAAAAAGAGAAAGAAAATAAATAACATAATCACCCATTACATTTCATTTCTCTAAATGTACTGTAAACATATTTCTAAAAATTAATCAGGTTATTTCCAAATCTGTATCTAGATCTCCCTAGCTGGATTTAAACATATTTTTAAATGGTTTTAACCAACATTTAAACAAAATATTTAACGAAAACTTATTTAATTTCCTTTACCATTATAAAGGGTCAACATTTTTTGGTACGGTGAGCCCTGGATCTCCCAAAATCATTCAGTTTTAACTAAAGTTAAATCATGTAAATTGAAACCATAATATAATCTAAATTAATTTAACTGGATCTAAATTGGCAATACTGAAATAGGTAATCCCGAGATGTCCTTAGTTGTATGTGAGCTTTCAAACTCCTTAGCTGAATCTACAAGTGTTACATTTGATTAGTTTTAACCAACATTAGATGAAAAGAGTTTGAGAGAAAATTTAATCGAAAACGGATTAGTTAGATGTAAATATTTACACGTTCAAGGAGTCTTTTCTGAAAATACAATTTTACTACAATAACCTAACCTAACCTAACCTAACCTAACCTAACCTAACCTAACCTAACCAACATATGACAACGATTTTGAAGTAAAATTTAAATAGTTTTAAACACCATTTTATTAAACATTTAAAGTTTGGAAATTGCGAGACACCTTAGTTGGATCTACATATTTTCGAGTAGTTTCAAATATTTGATCAACATTTTAAAGAAAATTTAAATGATTTACTCGATTTACATCGGTAATCCCGAGAGACTTAGCCACTCTCGAGGATTCCTAGCAGGGTGTACAGAGAGAAGGTGCTGAGTAGGATACTGGTGAGTGGTCAGGGCATAAAGTGGTGGGAGGATTTTCTGTTGCAAATAATGGCGGGTGTACCTTTTGGGGTCAAGAGGTCTGTGAGAGATTTTTATGGCAAGGTTAACGAGGAAAAAACAAAATGGGGTAAAAAAGTGTGAAGCTTTTGAGACCACTCCTGGAACTAACTAAACCAAAACCATCCATTCCTCTGACACTTACTCGATTTTCAATTAGTATTTCTTTTAAATAAGATTAGACACAAAACGAAAATTCTTACAATAACCAAGAATCAATTTCTAGTTACTGTACAACTTAAAAGTAAATTAGAAATAAATTACAACAGCAGACGAGCTGAAAGAGATTGAAAAAAAAATAACATTGTACAATAATTTCTTTACATTTAATTAAATCTGGTTACATAAATAGTTTTTTGAAATACCTGGTTACAGAAAAGATATTTTATACTCCAGTTGGAGTAGTGGGAATGATTATGAATCATTTCATTTTAAGTTCATTTATACTTCGTAAATTTGACGCAAATGTCACAAAATTTGTATGTAAGCCCATTCTTATTTAAAATAAGCTGACAAACAAAAATACTAACATTTTGGACATTAACTTTAATGTCATAGCAGATATTTCTTGTTGAAACTCCATACTCAAAGATAAAATAAAGCAAAAGCTTAAAGTTTCAAATATTTAATAGTATATTTACTATAATATATTTAATATAATATAATATAATAGTATATTTCAAACTTTAAGCTTTTGCTTCATTTTATCCTTGGATTTTGGACATTATTTTGTTTTTTAAGGGAGTGGGTATTATTCCAACACCAATTGTGTTAATAATTTGAGAACTTTATAAGAAATAGATATTTACAAAATGTTGATATTTTTAACATATTTTGTCTTTTTAATTATGACGATATTATTTTAATTTCAAATATGAAACTAGCCTTGTAAAATATGACTGAGAATTAAATTTTAAATAAATCGTTCAAGGAACTTACATGATAATATTGTGTATACTGTACAGGGTGTCCTACCTAAATTGTTACAATAGCTAACTTTTGAATTATAAATATGATTGAGTACCTTAAATAGGAAAACTTCCTTTCTTTTAATGAAGTTTAAAGATCCATTTTGTAAAATGTTAAAAATTACAGCCATTTTCCAAAATGGTTAGCCAACTTTGAAATTTGTTATGGAACACCTATATATTATTTTTTTAAGGTGTAAAATAATATTTTAAGAATGTTTTATTCAACGGTTTTTGTTAAAAAATATTTAGCCATATAATATTTGGCCCTTTCGTTCTTTGTATGTATTTAAAGTTTTAAGAATGTCTTTTATTACTGTAGGTGCGGGAACAATAAGGTAGAACATATAGATGATAAACCTATTCTGAGATCTAAATGTAATCATAGGATACCACTACCTCGGAAAACAGCGTATAGACATATCTATCTCTATGCTGCACCAAGGTTTTTGTATATGATACCACATAAAATCAGGGAAATAAAATCTTTAAACATGTTTTTAAAACTACTGAAGAGATTTTTATATATAGATAAATTAGATAATTGGTTTTTGCATATGTATATTGTGATGTGTGTGTGTGTGTGTGTGTGTGTGTGTGTGTGTGTGTGTGAATTTAGTAGATGAAGTTTAGTTTATTGTGTCTCTTGTGCCTTAAAAAGTTATAATCTTTTACTAGCCTCTTGTTTTGCTTTTTGATGCTTCAGACTGTGAAGTTAGTATATGTATGATAATTTTTTTGATGTTGTTTTATTTGTGTTATAACTAATCACAATTACTTCTAAGAATATTTTGTTTTTAGTATAAGGATATCTTCAATTTCTGCTTGGTAAATATTTTCTACTATGATGGAGGGTCCAATATTGGCTTTTCCTTAGGACCTCCTACATTTCTCTTGTGCAATTTTGTTAGTGTCAGTTAAAAAAAAATAAAATTTTCTTTTAAATAAGCTATTTAGAGTATTGTATTATAAACTTTAATGTAATAGCAGATATTTCTTGTTGAAACTCCATATTCAAGGATAAAATAAAGCAAAAGCTTAAAGTTTCAAATATTTTTATATTTGTGTCTTAAAAAGATATTTCATATCTTAAAATATTTGAAACTTTAAGCTTTTGCTTTATTTTATCCTTGTATAGTATTATACTTTTATTTGTTGTGGTATGTTTAATTGTGAATTTTTATAGTGTAGCCTATAATCTTGCACATGAGAAATAAAATAAACTATTATTAAATTATTATTATTTCGGAATTACAGGGTCTTAAATTTCAGAAAATTAAACGTTTGATAGGCTTAAAAATAATCAATTCCCTCCTAAAATGTTACAATAGATAACTTTTAAACCGTCAGGGTTACAAATAATTTTTAAACGGGAACTACAGCTCTGATATAAGTAATAATTTTGGGAAAATGCCAATATAAAAAAGTTTCAAATTTGACCAAGCAATAACTTTCCATTATACAAATTGGGATTGTTACCAATTAAAACTGAGTCAAATCCTATTTTTAATGTTATTTAGCACTTTAAAAAAAAAGATTTCCATGTAATTTAAAAGCTTACAAAAATAAGGGGAGTTCCCTATTAAAACGTATTTGTACCCTCAACGGTTCAAAAATTAGATATTGTAAAATTTAAAGACATTTAAAACGTTAAAGACATATTTACAGTACAAGTAAAGTAGGTTTAAACCATCAATAAAATATATAACTTTTTTCCATAGTTGTCGTCCATGGTTCTTTTTCACTTTTGATTGTCAACTACCTAACTGAAACTTTTGGATACGATTAGATTTGGTTCGTTTTATTTACTTTTGGGGATAGGAAAGGACAAAGTAAAACCAAAAAGATTTATTTATTTATTATAAATATTATAGTAATTTTATTAACAATATTAACAGCTGAGTGTTCTTTTACACTCGTTCATAAATTTAACACTTACCAGTAAATGTAAATATTACTATTTAGAAACCTGTCTATCGTGGGTTCGAATTATTTTGATTCCTAGCTTTGTTCGGTCACATATAAAATATATCGTAAAAAAAAAAAAATTAACAACAACTTATGTGTTATTTAAAAAAAAATTGTACTCTAAAATATAGTTCCACGAGCTACAATTTAGTAGCTGTTCTAAAAAATTGGCTATAACGTCAACAATTAATTGTTTCCTTATGTGGAAAAAAGAACGAAATTATTACTGTAAACTTCATACATGTTAATGTCATACAAAAATGTAATATTCATAATTTGTTATTAACTTTAAGATAATATAGGCTTCTTAAAGTATACTAAGATAAAAAATAGCTCCAAGCCTTTAGTGGTCCTTTGCAAATAGGCAAGTGTGTGTAAACTTAACAAAAGAGCAAAGGCATCGAATACAAAGTGAAATGAAAATATAAAACAACCAGTAACTAAAATTGAGTGTTAACATGACAGAGAAGGTATACTAAGATTAGGTTCTCGCCCCTCCCTCCCTCTATGGAAGTGCACTAGGATTTTTTTTCGGCAACAGTTGCCGCGCAATAATGTTGCTAGTAATTTACAAATCTTCCTTCTCCTGGAGCTAGTTTCAATCTGACACTTTTATTTCCCTCCCGTAGAGCCTCAAGTTAGGAAGATCAGATGGTTCACTGGAGTGACTCGCGACGTTATGTGATCTTCATAACTTGACATATTCTATCTAATATTATTCCTCCTCATAACTTCAGACAAAGTTGTCCTTACGACATATTAAAATTATTAAAAACGTACACTCTAAGCCTATAAACATACAAATACGAGTTGATATCTCCTCTTCAAACACAAAGGTGAGTTTTATAGAGTAAAAATATCACACAATTAGATGTCTTCCTTGGTATTTTGAAGATTTTCAACATCTCCTGAGATATTAAATTTAAAATAAAATTTAATATTACAGTTTTTTTTAAAAGCTGTGCCAAATTTTATTTTAGAACAGTCACAAAATTATATGTTACAAAAAAATCCTTAGGGACCCTAACTGAATATACAGATTATTAGATGTAGTCTTGGGATCTCTCTCTCTCTCTCTCTCTCTCTCTCTCTCTCTCTCTCTCTCTCTCTCACTCTCTCTCTCTCTCTCTCTCTCTCTCTCTCTTCTCTCTCTCTCTCTCTCTCTCTCTCTCTCTCTCTCTCTCTCTCTCTCTCTCTCTCTCTCTCTCTCTCTCTCTCTCTCTCTCTCTCTCTCTCTCTCTCTCTCTCTCTCCTCTCTCTCTCTCTCTCTCTCTCTCTCTCTCTCTCTCTCTCTCTCTCTCTCTCTCTCTCTCTCTCATCGTTCCCGTTTATATCTGGTTTATAACATCTCTTGTTCTCTTTCAACTCAATAATTCAGTATTAAAGTATGAGGGGCGTTTATTTCATTTATTTTCTTTATCTTTTTTTAAAGGTGATGATGAAACTTTAAAAACATTGAGAAAAACATAAACAAAGGGAATACTTGGAGGTGTGGCCTACTAAATAAGAAATTTCATCAAAATGGGTTTAAATAGTTTTGGCTATAAAACAATACACGAAAGACAGTTCAACACGTATATAAGAAAATTTATATAGCTTAATATACCAATTATAGAGAGGTTAAATAAGTGGTATCAAGTACTAAAAAAGTGCACAACTTCAGTCTTCCATATAAATATTTTTATTACTTCTTCAAAGCAAAAATAATTTTTAAAATTAGCTTTTATCACTCCCAATCTTCGGTTTGGTATCCATAAATTAAAATTTGAAACTCAAATTCTTTTCCCTTTTCTGATTCTAAATATAATTCTAGATTCCCTGTCCCAACTCCTCCGAAATAGAGATATACATAACCCCCTTTGCCCTTATCTTCAACTTGAAACATAGTAACGTTGTAGTCAAACAAATCTGTGTAATGCGGCCAACGATATAATTTAGTATTTGATTCATGAAATTTAAGTTTTGCATTCATTATTGTCACGTTGGAAAGTAATCTGAAACGTAAAATATTTGAAATTAATTACATGTTCACTTAAATGTTGAGCAAAACTTGTCTAATTATCCAAATAAATTTTGTAATTTCTACAAAACAACACCTCAGTAAGATCACTAAGCTAACCAGTAAATTGTAACGAGGAGGACAACTTATTGGAGATGTTTTCTTGTTAGTATTTCAACTTTCCGACGCATATGTATTGGGCAAGATATGTTTGGATCACTAATGTCACTGCTTCATTACAAAGTGTTTGCAAAGTTCTACACTTATGACGTTTGGATCGATTTTAATGACACTTTTATGTGGGTATATTTTGGATTATATTTAAAAAAAATTATTTCATAATTAAAAATTGGGGAGTAACACAAATGAGGCATACGCAATTACGATTTTCACAAACTTGGATAAAATGATTTTTATCAATTTTTATTCTAGTGCAACCATTAAAGACCCCAACAAAACGAATTGGTCGATATTGGGTCAAAACTTGCTTCATAAATGTGTAGTCAGCGCAAATCATATTTGAATAAAAGTTCTTTTAGTGACGGCGGTGTGGTTTTTGTTTTGCTGATTATTCTTGAACCATAATTTTCACAGGCTTGCGATTTTGCATGTGTGTTTAGGTCATTAATGTTTACAATTTCACAAAATTTAGAACAAAATCTCAATAGTGCTGATTTTGAGTAGGTTTTTTTTTTTTTAATAGTCCCACAACTGATTTAATAAAAATCGTTAGTCAATCTAGTATATATGTCTTATAACAACTATACCCAATTTTTATTTATCTAAATAACTAAAAAGTCCCAAATTTGCCTACTTACCAAATTTTATTAAAATGTAAAATCACATTTACTGTAGACCACTGCACAGAAAACAGACAGACATCGGTTAATGAATCTTTTTTCACCCAAGAGATGGGAATACAGATATATACAGAACTCAACAAACATTTTTAGACCCAACACAACATTCTCTTCAATATGTAGGCTCTATGTAGGAAATAAAAATATGAAAAGAGAAAAGGTCACAATTTAAATATCAGAAACGCATTGTTTAATGAAAGGAAACTGATTGTAAATTAATAATGATAGTGTAGTGTAAGAGTTTATAGGAAACACTAAATTACCCTCTTGTGAAGATAACAAGAGAGGTTTTTTTCGCGTTTAAACAACAAGGGATAAAAGAAATTAAATTAAGGTTTACTTAATGATGATGTAAGTTTTTACATTGACTCTGTTTCTAGTCTTTAATATGTGATGTGTTATTTTAGTGGTGTAAAACATCAAGTAACTAAAATAATTTGATGTGCTCAACAAGTAATTTTGTATTTAAATAGATAAACAATCGCCAAATTTATACTCTGCTATAAAACTATATTAAAATATTTAATAAAATATTTTTAAAAAAATCATTTAAATTTTTTTTAAATAAATCTACCGGGCCTGATGTCAATTTTACACTTTTCCCTAATGAATATAAAAATATAGGCTACAAACTAGTTCGGAATAAATATAGTAACGCAGGCTACCTGTATAATATATGATTTTGTTTAGGTAATTGACATTTTTACATCTCCCCACACTTTAATTCATTTTAACAAAAAGAAATAATTATGTAACTCATATACCCCATACCCGCGTACAAAATTTTGAATCATTCTAATCATCTAAACAACACTCTAAACCTAACTATTGATTCTACATACTAAATATATTACACGTTTCCATGGTAGGGTTTAAGGCTTAGATGTTAGAGTATCTAATGAATTAATTCTAGTAACTTCAAGTACAGTACGGCAAATTGTATGATCCAACTCCTCCCACACTAGAGGGATCTGAACTGACAACAAACAAAACTGTTCAAACCACATATTGAAGCTTCAATATTGGAAATCATGGATATAAATTCAGTATCGTAATACAATTATCTAAAACAATCATTCCATACTTTTAATTAAAATTTTACCTATCCAGTATACAAAGTGTAGAGTAATCACGTAAAAAGTTGATCTCTGTATTTGACTCATCTTTACTTTCGTGGCTTATAAAAGAGTAAAAGTAAAAGTTTATTTGGGAGACCTTCCATTTTTAGTCGTTGACTGCAGTATATATGCGGCCCAAAGAATAAGATATGAAAGTGAAATTTATTAGGGTATATTGTAATTATTTAAAATCCTCAGATATGTTGAAGTTATGCTGAGTAAATTAAACAGTTTTTGTACATATCTCGTGTGTTATCCAAATCAATGATCGTAACTCAAAGGCAAACTCTCTAAGATGATGGTAACTCTCTAAGATGGCAAATAACAAAGGTTTGACAACCCAAACCTAACCTAACTTAACCTAACCTGACCTAATTACAAAATATGGTATTAGCATGTGTATAATACACAAACACGAGCGAAGCGATTAAACATGTTTAACAGAGACATATCTTCGAGTCCCGATTGGACTTTGTCGATGCTAAGAAAATAGTGATATACACAAACTAAGAGATTAAGAAAACCTGTATATATGTTATGAACAAAATAACCCGGTATAGGTGTACTGAGGGTGAGATAACTTTGATCTAACAATACAATTCAAAGTTTCCTACAAATCCAGAGATCATCGTGTAAACAACATTTAGAGGAAGAGGTTTTATTGTCTGCGAATTAAAATATTTCATTTTACTTACTTGTCGTCAGGTTTCCTTTCGCCCATTGTTAGATTATGAGCGGCTTTAGTTTTGAATTTATACTTAGCTGCTGACGTTTTGTGGAATAGAAATACAATCACAGCAAATGTAATTGCACTAAACAAAAGGTGACTACACTTCATCTTGCCTTGTTTTAAACTAAATACATATTTCTCTAATGTCATTTTCTAATTATGGTTGTAAAGTGTATATAAAACAAATATGTAAGTTATTTGATAGTTGATTTTATTATCTTGGAGTAGGTCAAAGGAGACATTTCTTATTTTCTTATATAATAAACGAATACAATTTTGTCATAAGTCTCAATCCATCCTCCCCACCCCCTAATTTTTGAATAAATTGAAATAATATTTATTCTTCGGTATAATAGTTTTTCATAGGACTCTGCATTTTGGGATAATTTGTTTTACTCTCTTTAGGAGACGCAGGAGTGCAAGAGAGGTTAACTAAAATATCTTAAGTGGTAAAGAGGTCATTCCATGTATCATTTTAAAACTGTTGATATAAATAGGAATTGACATGAAGATTACTGACATTTAATGCCCATTTGATGTACTTTTATAATGTGTAATGTTGTATTTGATGTTTGCCAATAATAAGACGGTATTGTAGCATTTATTTAAGAACGGTGCGTATTTAATTCAGAAACTTCTATTCAAATGAAACCATGCACTTTGGAACAAGACCTATGGCATTAGTGAGATACCAAGCAACAGCTGATCAGCCCTAGGCACTGTGACGTAGAAATTTTTCTTTGCTTGTTTGTTCACTACTACGCTCGCAACACGAAGTACGGCACATGATTTGATCTTAAGGAAAATTTAAAAGTAATAAAAATGTGAAGTTAAAGGGTATATAAGCCCAAGAAATTCATTTAAATTTAACGTGTGTGCGTGTATAAAAAGGTGTTTTAAAAACAAAAAAATGTTTTCTTAAATAAGTTTTTTTCTAAATGTCTTAACAAAAATTTCATAGTGCCGTCAGGGCCTTTCACCCTCAGGAATCACCTCACTTTGCTCCAGGTAATCAAATAAATTAAATACATCTTTCTAAGATAAATTTTAATAATTAAATTTCAGCCTTGAGTTTGCTATCATAAATGCTTTGTAATTTGAATTAGGCTGTAAGATTTTGTTTAAGTTCTCTTTTCATTTATTTATTAAAAGTTTGCTTCAATTTAAAATTTATTGTAATTTAAATTATTAACAGAAATATTTTGCTATACAACTTATTCAAAATTTTTGTAACGTAACTTTACGTTACGTATTTGTAAAGTACAATGCCTAACATGAACTGGAATATTATCTTGAAACATGAAAACTAAGTTTTCTGTCTTACTAATGCTTGCCTTTGTCTTTGTGAATGCAGTTATAAACTGGTCCAAGAATGATTCAACATTACCATCTGTAACAGCAAGTTAAGTGAAATTTCGTCTTGGTCAGAAAAAAACTAACTGTGTTTGTGAAATGTTCAAAAATAAATAGTAAAAGCAAATCAGACTCAATTTTTTTTATTCAATTAGGATGGGACATGCTAGCAATTTAACAGTTTCACGACCCCAAACGGGTTAGTTTTCTAAATTAATACCTTGACGTCAAAACTTTTTGTAACTTTGATAATTATATAAATTATTATTTTTTTTACTGTTGGCCAACAGATTAACAAATACGTGTAAACTAAACATGTATATGTTTACTTATATATATATATATATATATATATATATACTTCAGTCTGTATTTCTTCTTTTTGTTATATTTAATGTAATTTTGTATCAAAGATCCTTTTGTGAATATTACCTAATAAAACAAAAAATAAGATTTTTTTTTTTTTTTTTTTTTTTTTTGTAATTTTAAGTAAAAGCGAGGGTTTATTAAATTTTCGTTTCTTTTGGGGTGGGATATTTTCATTGTTATTAATGTTTTTTAAGGGTTTTATTAAATTTATTTTTTTTATTTAAGGGCGTATTAACTTTTTTCAATATATATATATATATATATATATATATATATATATATATATTCTGATACCTTTTGAGAGAAACAAATTCACTTGTTACTTGTCAATCTGCTTTGTTATTTTCTGTAAATAGTGAACTCAGGTACAAAGGAATATAAGCTCAGGAACCGACCTAGCTTAGAGGTTCCATCACTTGACATGACCATTAACTGTTTTTGTTTTTGGAGCTCAGTACGACTTTAATTTTTTTTTTTTTAATTTCTTTTCCCGAGCGGTACAGTATTTAATCATTTTTAATTGATCAGATTTTTTTCACAATTTTTTATCTTAGTTTTTATTACTGTTCTTCACGTGTCTTAGCACGTTGGGGGAAAACTGATTTTTGACAAGTGTTTTTGTCTATAGGTAATCAAGGAAGAGGCTACAAAAACAAAACATTAATTATATGGTATAAGAGACTATACTGTGTTCATGTGGAAACCTATTGAATTTGTTACCAGGGGACTTAAATTTAAGAAAGGCGGAACCAAATGGTAACAATGTTTGAAAAGAAAAAAAAATAAAAAAGACAAAAACAAATTTAGTAGTTAACAAGGCTCAAGTTTATTGAAACAAAAGAAATTTTGACGGTTCAGATTTTATCATTTACAACTTAGAAAGGCATCCTGAGACAAATCATCATAAACAGCTTATGATTAACAATATTATAATTAAAAAGTTATACGCCCTTAATGTAAAATATTATAATTTAAACAAAAAATTAATCAATAGATTCTGAAAATTTATCCCCCCCTTTTTAGTTTATATATTTTATAGTTACAAAATTTAACAAAAGACAATGAGCACAGCTTAACAATTAACAGGATTATAATTAATCCAAAAAAAAGATTATACGCCCTTAAATGTAAAAATTACAAAATAAAAAAAAAAGATGAAAAGATACTGATATTTATTTCCCCCCTTTTTGACTTTATGAAATGGTAGTTTTTTTTTTTAAAACAGTTACATAATATTACTTATTTGACAAATTTCTTAAATGCTATATTGGCCAATAAATATATGTTTTAGATAAAGAATTTATTATGAAATGAGAAGTTTGTTTTAAAAGGAGAAATGAAATTTTGAAGATTAAATTTTATTAATTGACGTCCATTATATTAATTTAGAAAATAACCTCTTGGAGGTTGTTAGGACCGAAAGTTTGCATGCAGGCTCCACCCAAGTATTTTTTTTATATATATTATAATTAATTACACAAGTCTACATCTAAAATATAGTTTTTTAAGAAAACATATTCGCTGAAATAAATTTAGGCACATATACAATATGAGTTTAATTAAAGTTCTATAAAGTCAGTTTTTTTGTAACATCACTTTTGTGCACGTGAAACTCTGAAGCTATGTTGAATAAAACGTGTTTTGTTAACAGGACGAAACATGTTTAGATCTTTTGCTGTGTTTCTTCTACCAGCATATTAGCTATGGCAAAAAAACATGTTTTTTAGCGTCTGTACAAAATCAGACATGTTTTAGCATTAATGTTCATTATTAAAGCAAATATCTGGTTTTTTTGTCAAAATTAAAGAAAATTGATTGTATAACAGAAATTCGTTAAGATTGTACTTAAAAGCTTCTTAGATGATTATAAATCTATTTATATATATTTAATTTTGTTTGAAACAAAGCTTGTATAAGACTTGCAAAGATTTGCAAAAGTCTGTAAAACGAAATTTTCTGATTTAGAACAGATTTCTCCAATTGTTTTATATTTGACATGTTCAATAAGATATTTTGATCATTTAAAGTTCAACATTAGTTTGCACCTATTTCACATAATTGTTCAAAACTCAAAATGTGCCTTTGCAAGGTTTTGTAAAGTATGTCTTAACAAAAGAAAATTTTTATAATCATTGAGTTTCAAAAGAACATTGAGTATTAAATAAAACATGAAATACATATTTTAAAAATACATGATAATTAATAAATTGTTTTAAAGCATTAACAAAAATTTAAAATATGATAAAATCTGTAAGGCTGAGTACCTGGAAAATCCTGTCGCAGTCCACGTGAGCTTGCGCCGTGAAAACGAATTTATTAAACATTTTAAACTAAAACGCACAAACTAAATTTTAACATATCGTTGAAACTGAGTTGCAATTTTTGAAGACCAAGTAAGAAAATTTATCTCTAACGTAACTATCTAAAAAAAGTCAGGCATTGTGAGTGACTACAGGTAGACTAAGCAACCGGTATTAGAGAAGATAGGCTGTCTTGCCGTTGTACTTTACCCTCCGCTATCGTACGATCATTAGTTTTGGACAATCTCGGCAGGTGACAGCATCTGTCAAGCAACGGAAGTGTGTATGTGGAAGACGAGTTAATGAATTTATTTTTGCAGAATTGATTTTTTGAATTTGAATGCTACAGCTCTCCCCCCCGAAAGACGGAGTTGGGGTGGAGTCAGAAAAGAGGCCAGAAGGGCCTCCCACAAAATTTTGAAAAAAGGGACAAGGGCCAGAAGGGCCTCCAAGAAGAGATTGAAGAAAGGGGCCAGAAGGGCCTCCTACAAAATTTAGCAACGGGGCACCTGATAGAAACAACGCTTCATAATGCTTTTATAGTCACCACTCTAGGGTGTAGCCTCCTTCGGCACTTACTTATTAAATTTTGAAATTTCTACAGCGTCTCAGCTCTTCCCACCTATAATTGGGATAAGCCCAGGAGAGAAAGAGCTGAAGGATGACGCAAAGGTCGACATTGCTGTGCATGAACTGACTTTGTACTCTAAGGTACGTGGGGAAAAGGGGTGGAGTGGCACCTCGGGAATACCAAGTGGAGGTGACCACTCCGGGGACTGGGGAGGGAATGTGCATCGCACATTGGACTTACAGGAAAGGCCGGACTCAGACGGGGGGGAGTATCCTCTGAGCCGACCTTTACATTAAATTACAAAAATAAATAAAAATAAAAGAAAAACTCCTGAAGCCAATTAGGTCAGATCATGCTCAGCGTCGTTATTTTTAAATTCCTCTTCTCCCATACGAAGAGAAATTTAAACTATTCACGGCTCTTAACAATTTCCGTGAGAAAAAAGAATTTTGAAGGGTCTAAACAAATAATCCATTTGAAAAATAAACAAAGAAGCAGTATGAAACGTTGGGGAGTCAAAAAAATTTTCTGCTGCGCAAAGCAGGGCTTGTAGTTGACTTAAGGTCTTATATGTGTATCTTTAATCATGTGCCCTAAAAAGGAATTTAAATTAATCAAAAAAGGTGTAAAAAAAAAAAATTTCATCAAAATTTCTAAGTGTTAAAAAAAAGATGTACAAAAGAAAGAAGTGTAAAAAAAAAAGGTGTAGCAAAAGAGATGGTGCCAAGATGAATGTATATAAAAGGTGACCCATGACAAAAAAAAAAAAAACAAACTCCGGTTTTCTCAACCCTAAACAAACTAAATAAGGAACCAACATGTTGACCTGCTAATAATAAAAGACGAACAACCGAATAATTTAAAGAATAGACAAACAGGCCAACCATGTTGTCCTACATACAAAACTGGACCCCTATAAATTTGGAAAAGAAAATTTAGCACACAATGATATATTATTAAAGAGTGTTCAACATTTCAATGAATTATTAAGAAAGTGCCACCATCTGCATCAACCAGTCCACCGCCATCTTGCCTATTACTCAACATGATAAAATTAAAAAAAAATAAATAAAAATAATTTTCCTTCAAGATGACCAAAAAAAAAACAAAAGCAAGCTCAGTGTTCTTTAACGAGTCTACCAATCTCAGCAAATCCACTGCCATTTTAACTGTTGCTGATAATTATTAAAAAAAAATAAACCAAGTAATTTAAAAAAAAAATTTCTTTTAAGATGATGCAAAAAATGAAAGAGCCAGAGAAAGACTCAAGAATTATATGTAGTGTAGTTGTTGTGTATATGTGTGTGTGTAAGTATGAATTAATACAGACAAGCGAAAGAAAACTCGAGAAAATTTTTGAAGGGAATTTTGAATATTTTTTTTGTTTTTTTTTGTTTCTAACTATTTTTGGGTTTTATTATTTATTTAAATTTTTTTTTGGAATTCCCGAATGACCCCGCTGTCTGGATCAAATTCAGTGAATGACTAGAGTGATGTGTATGTGAATATATATATATATAAAAAAAAATATTTAAGCAGACAAAATAATAAAAAAAAAAATTTTTATCGAAATTGGTTTAGAAGTTTTTGTGTAAGTGTTTATAAAAATAAATAAATAATAAAAAAAGAGACTATAGATTTATAGAGATTTAAATATTTAAACTAAATAAAAAAAAATTTCATCAGCAACAGTTGTGCAGTATTTGAAAAAGCTGCAAAACATAAAAATGAGCCTTGTTTAACAAAGAAAATTTTGAATTTAAATTTAGATGGTTCCAATGCAAAATTTTGAAAATTAACTACGGTTCCAGAATTTAAATTAACAACTCTATAATTTAATTTAACCACACTAGAATCTAGAATCAACCACGCTCTGCTACCAGAAACATGTTACCAGGGGACTTAAATTTAAGAAAGGCGGAACCAAATGGTAACAATGTTTGAAAAGAAAAAAAAATAAAAAAGACAAAAACAAATTTAGTAGTTAACAAGGCTCAAGTTTATTGAAACAAAAGAAATTTTGACGGTTCAGATTTTATCATTTACAACTTAGAAAGGCATCCTGAGACAAATCATCATAAACAGCTTATGATTAACAATATTATAATTAAAAAGTTATACGCCCTTAATGTAAAATATTATAATTTAAACAAAAATTAATCAATAGATTCTGAAAATTTATCCCCCCCTTTTTAGTTTATATATTTTATAGTTACAAAATTTAACAAAAGACAATGAGCACAGCTTAACAATTAACAGGATTATAATTAATCCAAAAAAAAGATTATACGCCCTTAAATGTAAAAATTACAAAATAAAAAAAAAAGATGAAAAGATACTGATATTTATTTCCCCCCTTTTTGACTTTATGAAATGGTAGTTTTTTTTTTAAAACAGTTACATAATATTACTTATTTGACAAATTTCTTAAATGCTATATTGGCCAATAAATATATGTTTTAGATAAAGAATTTATTATGAAATGAGAAGTTTGTTTTAAAAGGAGAAATGAAATTTTGAAGATTAAATTTTATTAATTGACGTCCATTATATTAATTTAGAAAATAACCTCTTGGAGGTTGTTAGGACCGAAAGTTTGCATGCAGGCTCCACCCAAGTATTTTTTTTATATATATTATAATTAATTACACAAGTCTACATCTAAAATATAGTTTTTTAAGAAAACATATTCGCTGAAATAAATTTAGGCACATATACAATATGAGTTTAATTAAAGTTCTATAAAGTCAGTTTTTTTGTAACATCACTTTTGTGCACGTGAAACTCTGAAGCTATGTTGAATAAAACGTGTTTTGTTAACAGGACGAAACATGTTTAGATCTTTTGCTGTGTTTCTTCTACCAGCATATTAGCTATGGCAAAAAACATGTTTTTTAGCGTCTGTACAAAATCAGACATGTTTTAGCATTAATGTTCATTATTAAAGCAAATATCTGGTTTTTTTGTCAAAATTAAAGAAAATTGATTGTATAACAGAAATTCGTTAAGATTGTACTTAAAAGCTTCTTAGATGATTATAAATCTATTTATATATATTTAATTTTGTTTGAAACAAAGCTTGTATAAGACTTGCAAAGATTTGCAAAAGTCTGTAAAAGGAAATTTTCTGATTTAGAACAGATTTCTCCAATTGTTTTATATTTGACATGTTCAATAAGATATTTTGATCATTTAAAGTTCAACATTAGTTTGCACCTATTTCACATAATTGTTCAAAACTCAAAATGTGCCTTTGCAAGGTTTTGTAAAGTATGTCTTAACAAAAGAAAATTTTTATAATCATTGAGTTTCAAAAGAACATTGAGTATTAAATAAAACATGAAATACATATTTTAAAAATACATGATAATTAATAAATTGTTTTAAAGCATTAACAAAAATTTAAAATATGATAAAATCTGTAAGGCTGAGTACCTGGAAAATCCTGTCGCAGTCCACGTGAGCTTGCGCCGTGAAAACGAATTTATTAAACATTTTAAACTAAAACGCACAAACTAAATTTTAACATATCGTTGAAACTGAGTTGCAATTTTTGAAGACCAAGTAAGAAAATTTATCTCTAACGTAACTATCTAAAAAAAGTCAGGCATTGTGAGTGACTACAGGTAGACTAAGCAACCGGTATTAGAGAAGATAGGCTGTCTTGCCGTTGTACTTTACGCTCCGCTATCGTACGATCATTAGTTTTGGACAATCTCGGCAGGTGACAGCATCTGTCAAGCAACGGAAGTGTGTATGTGGAAGACGAGTTAATGAATTTATTTTTGCAGAATTGATTTTTTGAATTTGAATGCTACAAATTTAAGAAAAATAGTGTTAAAAATGGCGGCCATTTAAAATAATTTTATATTAACATCACGTTTATTATTCAATTTATACCACACTATACAAATTTCAATTATGGAATTAATTGTACTAACTAAATCTTCCTACTTTAACAAATAAATAATAAAATTATTGTTAAGAATGTAATTAATTTCGAACCCTAACGAAACGTGTGATATATGTATAGGTGCACGATCCAGGGATGGGTCTCACCAAGAAGAGGAAAGAGAGAGGAGGCTTCTTCACCTACGTAAAGTATGTAAAAATTGTTTATTTAAACATTTTACTGTGATATCAAACTTTGGTCCATGGCAGCTAAGTTTTTTTTTAAGTTGAATTGGTCACCACCTCCTTAAAAATGCTATTTATTTAAATCGTTAGTATTCAGCGTAAGAAAAAATGGTGGAATGAGCACGTGAATTAGGACATGTCCCTTTGAATTAGTGTGTAACCTAACCTAACCTCGACCTGTGACCTACATCTGTTCTACAATTTCCCCAAGATTTGGTAAAAAAAATTGAAGCTAAACTTAAAATTTTTTAACCAGAATTTGATCAAAATTTAATAATTTACATTCCCCCGATTCGTAGGGTGGGTGTACATTTCGACACTTCAATAAACCCTAGTTGGATATATCTTTCAAGTAGTTTTAACAAATATTCCATCAAAATGTTTGAACTGAAAGTTTAATCTATTGAACTGGATCTATATTGGTATTCTCTATAAACCATAGGTGGATATACATTTCAGTACTCGCCAGTTTTCCCAGAGAGTGGTGCGCTAGTATTTTTACCATCAACGGTTGGGTGGATTTTTGGGTATGTGAGCGGTTGAAGGATTATTTTGTGCAAAGGATTTTAGGTTAAGAGAGATAGTAGACATTTTGGGGTAATTTTTTGGTAGAAACAACAAAATGAGGTGAAAATCGGGTCAAGAAATGAGTAAAATAATTGGGAGAGGGGTTACGGAACCTCCTGAAAATCCCCGAAGCAAAGACATCCTTTCACTTCTACAAATAAAAATTCTTAAAAAAAAAAAAAAAAAATCAAATCAAATAGAACTAAATGTCAACAGCTGATATATAGGATTTGAAACTGATTCAAGTAAATTTTGAACATGTACAATCATTTGTTATTATGTAATAAATCGATATAACTAATTAATTATTTGAAATACCTGGTTACAGGAGGGATGTTTTCCTCTGGTTGCAGTTGTCACAATAGTCAAAATCATTTCCTTTAAGGCTTTGCTGCATCTCCTCCATTTTAGATTTATCACTCATGAGAATAATGCTATCTTTCTAAATTGTACATATCGTAATTTTTATTTCAGAATTATCTATTAAGGATCATTTTTAAAATCACTTAAACGCGGATGTTCCGATTTTTAAAAAATGCGGGGGGTATTCTCAATATTTGTTTGAAAACAAAGGAACCGATGGTTTTAAATCATATGTTGAGTTTAATGTTTAATCAATAAATAGTGTTGGGAAAATTTAAAAAAAGACAGTATTCTATAGTTTATTATATTTTAAAATAACCATTGTTTAATTTCCTAACTTAATGAATAGGGCAGAGCAATGGATTAAATTAAGTAAAGTACTAAAAGGCTATAAGACTGTTCACTTGTGGCTTGGAAGAGAACTATTCGAGCGTGATGAATATAAATTCTATAAAGAAAAATCTTATAAAACATTTCTAAAAATAACAACACGTTAGTCAATGAAATATTTTAAAACATGTTTAAATATCGTTTAATATAACCAACAATGTAAATTAAGTCTGAATAAAATTTTGATTCACTTTTCTTTTTTTTTTAAATTACACACGTATTTCAAAATTATTAGCCAACTCACATTTCTGTCTGTTTAATTTCTATGGAATTATAGCATTTCATTTTTCAATTAGACACATTTAGTTTTGAATGTAATGAGCCATTTTTTATAGGTAGGGTATACCTGGGTTTTGTCCAGCATTAATTTCATGTTTTAAAGTATTTCTATTGTAATTTTACCTATTGTGACCTCTTTCATGGCAATGCATACAGATGACTTATAATCTATATTTATTGCACATTGAAACTTCTACAGCCGATATTAGGACATTTCAATCAATCCTACTCAATCATTTAATTTGTTACAAATTTACGTCAGTTTTTTAAATTTTGAGTGATCACACAAGTTCGTTTACCCAATAAAATTTGTTGTTGTTTTTTTTTAAATTCACACTGAAAGCTGATATTCATATAGTTTTTTAAGCCCACTTAATATCCTATTCCAAACATATAATTAAAAGGTTTAAGTATTGATTTCATTTAAACTAAATTCGTATTAATATAATTGTAATTCTAAAGAAGGGAATATATTTACGCTCCTATTTGATTACATTCGAAGTAAGGTGGGGACGGTGTATCAAGTATGTTATATTTGAGTTCAATTTGGGGGGGGGGGATAAACAGAAACAAACTCTTCTACGTGAAGTAACCATCTCTCGTAGCTTGACCTTTATCCCTTACTGTAGTGTAGTTGTGAACAGTGAGTAAATGCTTAATGAAATTAATTGAGGAGGTTTTGTTTGCGAACATTTTATTCTGGTAAAGTATACTACCAACATTTAATGTTCTAGGCTATGTAAAAAGCATTAGTAAATTCTTAATCACTGTTCTACAAAACACAGGTGAATTGAAAAAACAAAGATATGGAACTTTATCCTGACATATTTTATTTATCTGTTCAAGTATAATATGTTTTAGAAAGCGATGAATCAGAGTCCTAAAATCCATACAGTAATTAGTTTTAAACTGATATTGAGAAAAAAGATGTTTACAACATTTAAATAAAGGACAGTATTTGTAAACGTGAAACTGATTTTAAACATTCAGTTAATAAAGGCAAACATTGAAATTATGTAAGTTATTTTGGTTTATAAAGAGCCGGTACTACTCCAATCTCAAATACGTTAGTAGATATGACACATGAGTGACACAATAAGTACGATGAACCATTTTTATTTAAAATAAAATCATAAACAAAAACGTTAAAATTACGAAAGTTATTTTGGTTTATGAGGAACCGGTACTATTCCCCCAAACACGTTAGTAAATATGACGCAATAGTCATAGTTGTTTCGAATAACTCTTGAGGCCCCCTTTTCTAAAGAGAAGGTTTTTTTTTAAATTACGTCAGAATTTGTATACTCTACAGGCCAACAATTGCATAAAGAAAAACAATTATAGGTGGTCATATTTTGGGATTATCTCAGGATTTATTAATATTTGTCTATTTTGTTGATAACTCAAAATTACGGGGTAACAGCCGTAAGAAAAACTTGTTATTTAGATTCTTTCATAATGAATATTTTACTAAAATTTTAAGAATGATAACCCTCTAAGAGCCCAATAAAAAAGTAGGGGTATAGGTTACCATTTCTCCAAAAAATGTTTATTTATGTGTTATCAAAAATCACTCATGTATCTTCCGTTTTAATTCTTTTTTTACTAAAATATAAAGTTAAATAAACCAAACCCGGGTGCAAAATTGCGAGTGAAAAATCTGTACAGTTCAGAAATAATGGGTGAAAACAAAAATTAACCTGACTTCCATCATTAAAACCTCAATGTTAATAAAAAACGGTTTACTTTGCGTACGAGGTACAAGTAAACGAGGTTTACACCCTTATTACAAAATGAATAACTTTTTTTTTCCAAATACTATGTCCATGGTATTACTTTCTAATGACAACGACTCAACTAACAATTGCATTGCAGAATAAATTTGGTTGTATTTTACTTGGTTTTGAGGTTGGGAGACGAAAAAGTTGAACAATGATTTGTTCACCATTTATTATTAATATTATTAAAATTATATTAACAACATTTACAGCTTATTATTATTATACACTCGATAATGTATTAAACAGTTAACAGTAAATTTATATAAGGCTGTTTAAAATATCTCATGAAATCTCAATTTATTTAGATACATGCCTTTATTTGTCACAAATAAAATATATTTTAATTAATTCAAATATTAAAATATTTAAAAATTAACAACAACATATGGGCTCTACAAACAAAATACATTTTTTAAGGTCTATGTTTTTCAATTATTCTAAATGTTTGGTTACAGCTTCAAAACGGGTTTAGTAAAGTAGAAAGAAGAAGGAAATAATGACTATAAATTCCACACATGTTTAGTATGTAATATTCATAGTCTGTTAATCAATTTTTAATATCCTGATGTATAGGCTATTTGAAGTATACTAAGTTTACAATACGATGAAACTCCGAGCAGTGGTAAATTGCAAATAAGCAAACGTGTGTAAACTTAACAAAAGGGCAAATGCAGTATTTAAAAGAAAGAGTATCAACATAAGAGAGAGACAAAGAGCGTTGATTTAAACATATGATCAGTAGCTTTGACTAACATCTACTAAGCTCAGCGTTGTCCCGCCTTGCAAATGAAACTGTGATAATTTGTGCAACATGTATATACACGCCCAAATTTCAACTCTTTGCTTTATAGCTCTGTTTCAGACCAATGTGTGCACCGCAGCGGTCGCCTCATTGCTTTTTACACCACAAGATGCGTTTCATACAATAGGATACACAACAGAGACATGAGCCAAACTTTCATTACCAGGACGCGGTTGCTTGCAGTCTAACCTTTACACGCTTATTTCAGTATCGAGTAGGTAGCAGAAGAAGGTGTAGCTTGCAGCTTCTCCAATGAATTCAATAACAAGGTATTTATTAATGTAACTCCCACCCATCACTTTGGATGCCACATACAAAAACCCCGATCTCTGCATGATCTGTCGCGATGTTTTACCTGACTGGACTCTGTGTCCAACCCAGTTATTTACATCGCCCTTCGCGCGGATTAATAAAGTTATTTTTATTATCACATTTACAATTTCAATATACCCATGGAAAGAGCTACTTAGCTTGTTACATGGAAAATTTTTCCTGTTTACTTGTCCTACGGGGTACTAAAAGGAAGGAAGTGGTTTTTATTGAGTAAGAATCTCATACTATAAGGAAGAGCAGATTTCTCCCTTTTCCTTTGAAGATTTTCCACCTATCTTGCTAAATTAAAAAATATATATTGTCTACAGTTGTTGACAAAGTGTCATTTTGTTCATTTAAATTAGTTTGCAAAAAAGCTGATTTCTCAACAGTTTCACTTTGCCTACTACTTTGCACTCTACTTTGCTCACTCCGAATGGCAACCAAACAAAACGAAATTTAGATTAAGTTAATTTGAATTGATTTATAATATACAGGAAATGTCCCGTATGTAGGTTCGATTAATTCTTACATGTAAAAAAACATAAATAAACAACAAAACAACGTTTTAAAGTTGAAAAAGGACGTAATTATTCATGAAGATGATTGACAGTGTATGTACAAGGAGAGTATTTTTCGTTTGCCGAGTTTTGAAGTTAGCAATCCCGTTTCCTCAACAATACACCTAAGTTATTTGTAATATTCATAAATAACCTCAATTTTGACTTGAGAACTTCTACTCAGAGTTGATGTGTTGTGTAGCACTACTGCTATATTTTGTGTAGTTAGTTTTAAAATATGGACAGTTCAGAGGATGAAAACCTGTCAAATACCCCGCCTAAATTAGCAGAAAAAGCTAACATCGTTGTACTAAATCTCCTTTCTGTCAAATCAAGGAAAAAGTACGACCGCCAGTATGAACTGTTTTTATCACAAAATAACAACTGTAGACAAATTATAATGTGAAAGTCGTGAGCAAAGTGTCTTTTTTAAACTCGATAAAATTGACGCACTCGGCAAGCCTCGTGCGTCAACATTTTTCTCTCGTTAAAAAAGGTGCCACTTTGCTTACTAGTTGCACAAATAACTATTTCACACTATAGGGAAGCTCAGATGTCTTTTGTAAATTTTCCACCTCTCCTACGAAATTTATAAAAAGCTATTTAATATGGTGTTTTTTTAAAGCTTTTATTTTAGAACAGTCTCAATTTTACATTACAAAACCTTCAGGGACTCTCTATAGTCTGTACAAACCCGGCAATCACTAGAAACCCTAGTATGTAGTCTTGCGTTAGATCCCATTAATTTATAATTACAATGTGGTCCCTACGAACTCTGACGTCGGTGAAGTACTCAAGCATGAGTGGTGTTTATCTTAGTTTGTTGTTATATTATTGATAACAGTGTTGATATCACTTCAAATAACAAATAGAAAATAATAACTTTTAAAAATGGATTACTTCAAGAGGTTGGCAGAATGTGACTACTTAACTACTTTTATAAAAACATGTTTAATTGTGGCCTGTAATGCAATATATGAATAACAGTTTAAAACGCAATATAAGAAAATACACATAGCGCTGACACAGTATATGTAATTTTGTAGTTTTTTTTTAATTGAGTTTTATTTTAGAACATTCACAATTTTAGTTGCAAAACCTTCAGAGACACATTGTAGTGAGTACTGGCCAGGCAATTCCTATGGACCTTAACTGGATATACACCTTTATTTATGCAGTTTGAGTTAGATCTCTTATTATCATCAATCATATCAATTCTCTACCAACTCCGACGCTATTAGAAATATTTAAGTGAAGGGGGGGTAACTTACGTTCTTTTCTTTCTAAATTTTTTTATGAGGTGTTGATGAAAGAGAGATTTATCTTGTACAAACAACAAAGCAGGAAGTAATTTAGTTTTACTAAATAGGGCGGGTTACCTAGGGAGATGTGGCCAGAATATTCCTACTTATCACTATTGATCAAAATCGGTTGAAAAAGTTTGGATTGTAAAACAGTTCAACAGGCGATATAAGAAAATATATGTAGTTCATTATAAAAATTGTTGAGAGTTTAAATACATGCAATCATGCACACAAAAAAAAATGCACAACTTCAGTGTTCTATTTAAATATTTATATTACTTATTCACAGCAGATATAATTTATTAAATTTTCTCACAAAATGTTATGGATGGAAACTGCGTTCGAATCCATAAACTGTAATGCAATATATGAAGAACAGTTTAAAACTCAATATAAGAAAACACATATAGTTCAATATAAAAGTTATATATGGTTTAAATAAGTGTACGGAAAATAAGTGCATAACTTCAGTGTTCCATTTAAATACTTTTATTACTTATTCATAGAAAAATAATATATAAATTTTCCTGTCAAACTTAAAAACGATGCAAACCACGTTCATATCCATAAATTAAAATTTGAACATCCAACTCCACGCCTTTTTCTGATTCTACATATAACTCTACATCTGCATCCGATGGTCCTCCGTCACTATAATGTACATAACCTCCTTTGCCTTTGTTTTCCACTTCAATCCTAGTAATTTGGTATATAACTATATCTGATTTACTCGGCCAACTAAATATTTGACAAAGTGTTTTATTAGGTTCAACGGTATCGTTCTTTAATTCATCGTTGTAAAGTAATCTGAAAGGACACATATTTTGAATTAATTACTTATTCACTTAAATATTGAGCGAAACTTGTCTAAATATCACAATAAATTGTTAATTTCTACAAGACAACACCTCAACAAGATCACTAAATTTGTAACATGTACATAAAGGAACTGAGTAGATTGTAACGAGGATGGTAGTTTAAATGTTGAAATTTAATCTTTAGATGTTTCCTTATTTTGAGAAAGTTAACGTTTTAATTTTCCATGTATGTATAGAGATAGTTATGTGATGAATCTTAAAATTGATTTTCAAATTTCCGGAGTTTAAAAGTAGTATTTGCAACACTTTTTGACGGTCGTCTATTGAATATTCTACATTAAAAACCTCTGGGATGAATTTAATCAAATTTATTTGATATATGGCTATTAATTTATAATTTAAAACACTAAGTAGCGCAAATAAGAAAAAAAAAAATACAAAATTACGTTTTTTAAAAATTGTTTTTAATTATTTTAATAAAATTATGCTCAAGTGTGGTCTTTAAAAAAAATGAATTGGTCGTCATAAGGTCTAAACCTGCGTCATAAATGTATTGTCAAAATAAATCGTATTTGATTAATAATTTGAGTTTTTTAATATTTTGTGTATTGTTTATTTTTTAAAAATTATTCTTGAATCGTAATATTCTTAGGCTTGCAATTTTACATATGTGTTGAGGTCATTATTTTTTGCAAAAGTTAGAACGAATTCATTATATGCAATTTTGATAATTTACATTTTTAAATAGCCTCAAGGCCTATTTCCTCCCTTTTTTGTCTTTTTTCGAAGAGATGTTTATTAAAAACTTGTTATTCAAAACAGAAATATATAAAATATTTATCTCAATCATTAGATGAGATATGGCACCCAAAAAAACAGAGATATGATACGCTGTTATGGATATGTTTTCCTTATAACAATGCATCCAAAAGTTCTATTCATAAAAGTAATTAAAATAAGTACAAACATTTTCCCACGTTTGTCCTGTAGAACAGACAACAAACTGACATCAGTCCAGAAATCACTTTTATCGGTTTAAAGAGATTCGATAACAGATATATCCAAAACTCAACATCGATTTTTGATTCATCATATAATTATCTATATACTGTCTAGGATAAAAATATCAAAAATGTTGGGGTCAGAATTAAATTTTTAGTGGCACATGACTAATACAAATTGATTGTAAACTCATAGTAATATAGTTTGAGTGTTTGTAGAAAAAAATAAAAGACTCTTCATCGCGATTAGCTTTTAAAAAACAAGAAATAAATAAAATAAATTAAATTAAAGTTTGCTAGTTTGAAGGTGTAAGTTTTCACAGTGATTCTGCTTCTAGTCAATAATAGGCGATGTCGTATTTTGGTGGTGTAAAGCAACAACTATAAAAAAAAATTGATGTGCTCTATCTACTATATTATAAAAATTGCATACCTTTAAAGAAATCTAATGCTAAATTCATACTCTGCTGTAAGAACTATATTAACATGTTTATTAAAATATAAAAACTATAAATTTTATTTTATTTTATAGCCTAGAATATTAGATAGAATTTCCTTACTAAATATAATAACTTAAGCTATTAACAAGTCGTTAGTAAAATATTAGAATGTAGGCTATCTTTATACTATGTGTCCATAAAGCCCCACACCCCTCTTATTTTTTTAAATTAATGGAAATAGACAGATTTGCTTCGGGGAAACTTTAGATAACCAAAGGAGGAGTTTTTTGAAGTATCAAAATTTTCAACCCTTACCCCCAAAACAGGGTAGTTTTGGCGGTAAGTCAAGAATTTTAAATAGCAACTCCTATTAAGTGATACTTCATTTTAAAGGTCTTTTCAAAATAAGAATAATGGCGCAAACCAGAGGTCTCTAAGTTTATCCCACCCAACATAACAACCAATCGAATTGTGAATTTTACGTTAATAATTAGACCAGAAATGTTAGGAAATGTACAACAAGCTATTGAGTCCAGAATCTATTTCTGCCAAAAAGTAAATGGTAGCCATTTCAAGAACTTAATATGAGCTAAAAAAACAATGTAAGGCTCTTACCACCATTTTACCAACATAGAGCAGTTTATAATGTAATAAAAACAACCAGAGTTTGTAGTTTAACATTCACAATTCGATTGGTTGCTATGTTGGGTAACATGAACTTAGAGAAAGAATAATTTATAATTCTTATTTTGAAAATGCCTTTAAAATAAGGTATCACTCAATAGGGGTTGCTATTTAAAATTCTTGACTTACCCTCAAACTACCCCATTTTGGGGGTAAGGGTTGAAAATTTGGATACTTCAAAAACTCCTCCTTTGGTTATCTAAACTTTCCCCAAAGCAAATCTGTCTATGTCCATTAATTAAAAAAATAACAGAGGGGTGGTACTTTTTGGACACATGGTATATTAGGTTTGTTTAAATAATTCGCATTTTTACCTCTCTCCACCCTCTAATTGATTTTAATCATAATTAAGGACACATACCGGCTAATACAATTTTGAATCATTCTAAATATCCATTCATGTGATTATGTATGACAACCCCTTAAATCCTCACCCTATATTCACACTCAATCCGTAATCGTTGATTTTATATTTAAGATAGATAGCATATCTCTATAGTATGTTTTGAAGCTATCAATTTAGAGGATATAATGCTGCTATCTAATGGCTATATCTGGTAACTTCAAGGACAGTAGGTAGACTATATTGTAAGATCCGATTCTTCCTAAATTAGCGCATTCTGAACCTGAGCTCACAAAACAACTAAATTGTTCAACCCACATTTTGAAGACTCACTACTAGGTATGTTGAAAATCTTGGATATAAATTCAATACAATTTGGTCTAAAACAATCACTCCTTAATTTGAATTAATTTTTCTATTTTTTTTTTGCAAAGTCTAAGGTAATTTTGGTAATCACAAACTATCTTAAACTCGGTTATTTGACCCAAATTTATATTTCATGACTTCAAGAAAACGTAAAAGTGATTTTTCGTCCTGCATTGTAGTCATTGAGTGGCCCCAAAATTTTAGATACGTTACTTGCAATTTGGTATATTGGACTATAGTGAAGTCATACAGAGACATAGTAAAATTTCATGAAAGCCATTTATATACAGTTGTTTTGTACAAATCTCATTCAATATCAAACTCACACAATCTGTACGATTTTATAGGGCAACGTTTTCGTCAAAAATGTATTATCTTACGATGACATAAAAAAAAAAGGAATATTTCCACAATTACAAGATCACCGACATGGGCGAAACGTGTGAGGAAATTTAAATGTATAGACATCTTGGAGACCTGTTGGACGTAGACGAAGTCTAGACATAAGTGACAAACGAAGCTACGAGATTGAGAAAACTAGTGTAACAACTATTTTATTTAAAAATATCATGTAATACATATATTGGGTTTGAGAGCTCTTTGGTCTAAAAGAACAATTTAACATTTCTCATAAAGCGAGAGATCAACTATAAGTGAAAGAGGCTTTGCTTGTATTATATCGAACAATGGTGTTCTGTAAGTATTATAAATGAAAAGTTCGTTATACATACCTGTCGTCAAGTTGTCTTAACCCCATTGAAAAAATTAGATTGGTTTCATCTGGAATAGGTTGATCTGTATTACAATGTACTGATGTAGTCAGGTATACCAACACAACGACACCCAATGGAACTATACCAATCAGAAGCTGACTGCACTTCATCCTACTTTGTTTTAAACTAAGTAACTCTTTTTCTATAGTTCTTTATAATTTATTGTTGTAAAATGTAGATAAAACAAATATGTTAATGAATTGATTATTGATTATATTATCTTGGAATAGGTCAAAGGATGCTAGTTTTAATTTCTTACATAAATAATGAATTCAATTTTCTCGTTAGTCACAATCTCCCCCATTGTATTTTGAATACATTAAAATAAATTCTTAACTTATTTATAATTGTTTTGTAGTGGACTCTACTTTTTGCAGTAACTTGGTTTAACCTATGTTTTTTTATTTTTTTTTTTTTGACGTGGGAAATGAAGACAGGTTATTTAAATATCGAAAATGGTAAGGTTGCCATTCTATATACAGTATCAAGATGTAAAGAGGACATCAAAAAAAGTTAATTACTCTCATTTAATGCCCTATTTGGAAATACATTTGTGATGTGTAAGCTTGTGTTTGATATTTGAGTTTTTTGATAATTTTTATGTACCCACAAATTGTTAAAACATTTTTACCTTACTTTTTTTAACCGTTTCCTATAAGTGATTTTTAACATGGATATTATCAGCCGTTGCTGTAGCCTACACCTATGCATGCCACTGTCCACGAATATAAAAATAGGGACAAGAAATTTGGAATAGGGGACTGCAGTGTGGTTTTAAAGAACCTTATTGTTTTAAAGAAAAATGGCGGTCAATTTAAATTGTATTTTAATAATAACACGTGTAATATTCTACTTATCACACACTTGTAGTTACACTTGCCAAATTTCAGTTCTGCATATCTCTCTACTATGAGAAATAATGAACTTATTGTCAACCATGCAATTTTGAACCCAGATCGCAAGAATATATGATTTATGTAGTGGAACGACATCCAAGGACACAATCGTTTTGGTTGTGGTGGCTTCTTCACATACGTAACTCATGCAAATGAAAGAAAAAAAAAACTGTCATTTTAAATAATCTACTCGTAATATTAATATTAAACCTTGTTAAAATGCAGCTTTTATTACCTTAATAAGTTAAATTCCTCACCATCTGTCTAAAAATGTTCTTTTTGTGTTTTAAAATAAGTTTTGCAAGTAGTAACGTGACTTGGATAACTCGCATTTGAATATATTTATGACCTAAACTAACCTAAAATAACCTAACCTAACCTAACCTAACCTTATATAACTTAACCTTACATAACCTAACCTAACCTAACCTAACCTAACCTAACCTAATTTAAACTAACATAACCTCACCTACCTTTATCTAACCTAACCTAACCAAACCTAACCTAATCTAACGTAACCTAACCTAACCTAACCTAACCTTACCTTAACCTAATCTAACCTAACCTGACCCATTAACTTAAAATACCCACCGTCACCCAACCTCTCCACCTGCGTTCATTGTGAACGTATGTAAATAGTTTGTGACGAAAAAGTTAACCTGTATTATTTTATGGTATTATACATTCATATAACTTGTAGTACTGCCGTTGGCTACTAGAGCACACTTCTGCTTTGGTATAGTAATATAGTGTATTATATTTCCCTATAACGTATAGCATGGTAAATATAGCAAGTAAATTACGGTTGCTTATTCAAACGCATTTCAACGACAAATCTTCATGAGTTGCAATAACTAAACTATAAATAAATTTTAATTAAACCATAGGTAGCTCAGGTATCATTTAGGATGCCGTTGAAATGCGTTTGATTAAGTAAACGTAAATTTGTTAGATCTTGTGTTCCAGTTATATTATATCTTAAATTAATCTAGTTAAATAATTACGTTTTTGAAATACCTGGTTAGAGGAGAGATGTTTGTTCACCGGTTGCAATTGTGTGAATGGTCAGAAGTCATCATTTCCTTTACAGCTCTACTACATCTCCGCTATATTGGATTACACACTCTTTAGAATATTGCTTAACTTTGAAGTAAAGATCTCAATTTTTGACTCAGATCTCAGAATTATCATTTAAGGTTCGTTTCAATGATCACGAGAACGCGTGTTTTTCTCTTTTTTTTAAACGAGGAGAGATTTGATGTTATTTTATTTTTCTAAAGAAGTCAACGTTTTAAAATCAAAATTTCGAGATCGATATTTTCTCGCGACTAAATAAATTAATAATGTTTCTAATGATTAAAAAAAAAAGGGAAAATATTTATTGTTTTATTATCTTTTGAAATAAGTTTTGTTCCACTGCCTAACTTAAAAAAAAGGTCAGATGGCTAAATTTAAAAAAAATCTATGGGGAAAGTACAGTTAGTTAGTTGTACATGGTGTAATTATTCTAAAAATTTGTTTAAATGATCCAAACTGGTTTAGTGAAGTGGAAAAGTATAATGAAATATTTCATGTAAACTTCATACATATTAAGGTCACAGATAAAAATATAAAGTTCATAGTGTGTTAATTAATTTTATATATTGGGATGTATAATCTCTGAGCTCCGATCAATCGTCCATTCCAAATAGGTTAGTGTATAGACTAAGTTAATGGACAAAGGTATCGAATATGTAGTGAATTACAAAAAAAAAACAACCAGTAATTCCCAGAAAGCATGGCAACTTCTAAGAACGACAGAAAAGTAGTAAACATATGGGTAGTAAGTAGTCTAACCTATTATCTTCTATTCTTAGCGATTTACCGACCTTGGAAATGTGTCTTGTTACCGTCCTAGGGTTGTTTATGCAACGGTCTTTGTAAAATAACAGTGCCAATTCAGATTTTGTCCATGTCCTCCTGCTAGTATCAATGTGCTAATTTTATTTCACTTCTGTAGAGCCTAAGAGGAGGCTCCACTTACCGGCCGGTGCCGTCTGCCGCCCATAAGACAAATACAATAGTATAATACACATAAATTACTTGTTTTTTAAAGATATAAATATAAATGAGGTATCAATAGAAAGGTATTGTACAGCTGAATGTGTTTTGTTGAACCAAATTTAAAATATCTTTTTCCGTTTTACATGAAACCAAAACAACATTTTTTTTTAATTTAGCAATTTTTTAAGAAAGTAACTTTTATAGATACGAATGAATTTTCTCACAGTTAACATAAAGCAGTTTGTTCTCTTCAATAAAAAAAAATCAACGAAATCGGATGAAGTACGAAAGAAAAATAAGGGTATCAACGGGACGGGAGTACCGTATTGCATTATCCTTATGGGCGGCAGACTGCAACCAGCCGGCTAGTGGAGCCACCACTTAAGTAAGAAGATCAGGAAATTCACAGAAGTGGTTCGCGGCGCTGACACAGTCTATGTAATTTTGTAGTTTTATTTTATAACATTCACAAGTTTGGTTGCAAAACCTTCAGGGGCCCTTTGTAGTGAGTACTGGCCAGGCAATTCCTATTGACCTTAACTGGATATACACTTTTATTTATGCAGTCTTGAGTTAGATCTCTTTCTATCATAAATCCTATCTATTCTCTACCAACTATGACGCTATTAGAAATATTTAAGTGAAGGGGAGGGGGGTGTTTAACTTACGTTTATTTCTTTCTCAATTTTTTTATGAGGTGTTGATGATATAGAGATTTATCTTGTACAAAAAACAAAGCAGGAAGTAATTTAGTTTTACGAAATAGGGCGGGTTACCTAGGGGGATGTGGCCAGAATATTCCTACTTATCACTATTGATCAAAATCGGTTGAAAAAGTTTGGATTGTAAAACAGTTCAACAGGCGATATAAGAAAATATATGTAGTTCATTATAAAAATTGTTGAGAGTTTAAATACATGCAATCATGCACACAAAAAAAAATGCACAACTTCAGTGTTCTATTTAAATATTTATATTACTTATTCACAGCAGATATAATTTATAAAATTTGCTCACAAAATGTTAAGGATGAAAACTGCGGTTGAATCCATAAACTACAAACTGAAACTTTAAACCTTTGTCTTCTTGTGAGCGTAAAAATAATCGTACAAATCCTTCACCCAAGCCTCCTGAATAAAGACCTAATTTACCTCCTACACCTTTATCTACGACTTGAAACTTAGTAATGTTATAGAAAACTCTTTCTGATGATAGCGGCCACTGATAGTAATGAAAAATTGATAAACCATGTTTTAGCTTTTCCTTTTTTATTGTATGGTTGTAAATCAACCTGAAACGAGAAATATTTTGAATTAATTACATATTTGTCTAAATAATGAGGATCACTTGTCTAAATAGCATAATAAATTGTTATGTTTCGCAAAACAACACCTGAACAAGATCACTAAGTTAACTCGTAGAGAAAGGAACTGAGTAGATTGTATCAAGGATAACAACTTAATTTGTAAATAAAGTATCTAGATACCTTTTCTAGAAGTTAGTATTTCTACTCTAAGACATATATATATATATATATATATGTAAGGAGATTTGTGTGATGGAACAAGAAATTAATTTTAGGGTCTCCTGATTTTACATAAATGGTGTTTGCAATGATGTCTGATTATCGTCTCAACCGTTTTCTACAATTAAACTGTGTGAATCAATTTTAATTAAATTTGTTACGTGAATATATTTAGTTACATCTTGGAATTATTTTAATTTTATATACAATTCAAAAGTTGGTGGTGGCATAAATACATTTCGTTTTCGTCCAATTTCGTTAAAGTGCAGCCTTTAAAGAAACAAACGAAATTTACAGGTCCTCATAGGGTCTTAACGTGCTTCATTAATTCATCGTCAGTGTAAATTATAATTATTTATTTATTAAATGGAGATATTAATGACTCCGGAGTAGGGTAATTTTTTGGTTTTTTGGAAATTATTTTTGAAGCGTAGAATGTTTTGGTTTGCGATTTTACACATGTGTGTGTATCTGTGCCATTATTGTTCACAATTTCACAAAATGTAAAACGAAATTGATAGAGCTGATGTTACTTAAATACGTTTTAGGAAGAGAAAAATTGCTTTATATATACGTTTGTTATTTTACTGAAATTTTACCAACAAGAAGATTTGATGAGATGGCGACTAAACAAATTTTGTTGTGTGCTTAGAAGCTACATTTGATCTGAATTTGATTAAAATTCGTTATTCGATCTTGTATTTTTTGTATAACATTTATCACCAAATAATAATTAGCAGCTACTAGTTATACAATTTTGGGACAAATATTTAAACTAAGACCCAAATATGCCCACAAACCAAATTTCATTAAAATAGTTCCTCTCACCTCTGCTGTAGAACACTGTACAGACACCAGTACATAAACCACTCTTTTTTATTCATCAGACCGGAAAATAGGTACAATCAAAACTCAACATTGATTTTTCGATACATTACAAAACTTTAAAAAATGTAATATGTAGAAAGGTAAAAATATCAAAATAGAAGGGGTCGGAATTAAAATTTTAGTGACACATTGTTATGAAACGAAACAAATTTTAAAATATTTTTTTTTGAAATTTTGAGGGGGTTTAGTAAGAAAAACTAAATTGACTCTTTACCGATATGAGCGAGAGGTCTAACCACCTTTAAACCATTAGAAAATTTAAAAAAATATAATGAAACTTTCCTAAATTATAATGTAACTTTTTATAATGTCTTAACTCTTACCTTAATGGGTGGAGTGGTATCTCAGTGTAAATCAACAAACAACTAAAACCACAATTAATTTCATGTTTACATATATAAAATAGTGATAATTCTTACTCTGCTATCAAAATATATTAAAATGATCATAAAATATAAAACTATAATTATAATGGTGTGGGCTACCCGATGCCAATTTCAAACCAGTCCCTATTAAATATAATATCATAGGCTATAAACTAGTCCTTTCTAAATTTAATAAAATAGTTTTCATTAATACATTATTTTGTTAGTAATAAAACGCATTTTCCCCTCTTTCCACACTTTTATTGCGTTTAACCAAAAGTAATCTTTAAACACACACCTACCCCATACCAGCTTACAAAATTTTGAATCATTCTAATTATCCATGAAATTGTGAATTACATTAATTATCATCTTCACCCTATGTTCACACTCAGACCATAATAATTGATTTTAGATAGTTTGTATATCCTCTTGAAAGTTTGAAATTAGAAATAATAGGATCTATCGCTGTAATCTAACGCCCCACTATCTCATGACCTGCTGGCTCTATAATGGCCACCCACTTCATATTACTGTGACCTTTCCTAATTGTTTTACCTATCAGATATTTTACAAAATCAGTATGCTTTACGTAGATGGATGAGACAAGGCCTTTATTAGTCTAGGAGAAGATATAGCGTTCAACACCTTTTTGCAGGCGTAGCTAAAAGCACACGGTTGAATGCAGCATGTCTTTTTTTGCAAGCTTTATTTCAGTTTCGAGTAGGAAGCAGAGGATAATCCTTTTCTAGGACAACCCATTATAAAACAACCGACAAGGTATTTGAAAGGTAATGCATTCCTTCATCTACATAAAATTCCTATGTGTTGCGAGGATATCCCTGCCTAGATAGGGATTTGTTTCGCTCTTCTCGCGATATATTAAGTTATACTCTATAACACTATATATTCCTGACGCGTTCTTGGTAGCTTATCATCTTGGTACTTGGTAAAACCATTCCTACATGATATGGGTACTATCAGGAAGGAAAGTGATTTTTAATTAGTAAGAATCTCATCCTAATGGTGAGATCGGATGTCTCCTTTTTTCTTTTCCAGATTGTCCATCTCTTCTATGAAATTAAAGAAAAAACATATTACATGATAAAACGCATTCCACACTATCACATTCTGAACCTGATTTCACAAAACTAAAACACTTCAACTTACATATTGAAGCCTCACGTATACTTTTACTATTGGAATTCTTGGATATAAATTGGGTGATGTAATACAATTTGGTCTAAAACAAACAATCCATACTTTGCATTTAATTTGTTTAAACATTTTACTCATCCATTGTACAAAATGTAGTTTAAGTTTGGTAATCATATAAATTGTTGACTTCCGTTTTTCGACTCATCTTTACATTTCGTGGTTTCAAGAAAGAGAAAAAGTAATTTTAGAAATACCTTCCGTCTGTAGTTGTTGACCCGTCTCTATGTAAGAGGAATCAAAAATAAGAAGAGGACATGGAATTTGGTATATTGGACTAAAGTGTTGTCGTGTAGAACTTTTTTGAATTTTAGAAATTTTGAATTTAATCGGTTATAATGGCGACCGTTTTAAACGGGTTTTTGTACATATCTCGTGTATTATCCAAATAAATTATAGCAATCCATATCTTTCTAACATGGCACATAATAAAGTTAAAGTGGAAAATGTAATTTCTAACCCTCACTTAGCTGGAAAATATGGCATTAGCATGTTTACAAGCAAGGCTCCACTCACCGACACGAGCGAAAGCCGGTAAAAATGGTTATACACATCTTCAAGGGCCAATTGGACCTAGTCGATGTCAAATAATTATTGATAACGCAATTACGATGTTTAGAAAACCAGTACAACAACTGTTTTATAGAAAATTACCGTATTATAAGTGTAACGCTTCTTTGATGTATCAACACAATTAAATATCCTATAAAAAAAAAGAGACGAACATTTTAGGCAGAAAAAACTTAGAAAATTTGCTTATATAATATGTATAATATAATGATTTCATTTCATTTTACTCACTTATCCCCAGGTTGCCTTTCGCCCATTGTAAGATTATGAGTGAGTTCATCTTCTAAGTTTTCACATTGCACCACAATACAACCATAAAATATCGTCAGGTATAGTGATACAACCACACCTACAGAAACCTTAACAAACAGATGGTGATTGCACTTCATTTTGTCTTGTTTTAAACTCAATAGCTCTTTCTATAATGTTATTTTATAATGATGGTTGTAAAGGGTAGATAAATCAAATATGCTAATGTTTTGTATAATAGTTATATTATCTGAGAATAGGTCAAAGGCGACTATTTGGTTTTTCTTATATAATATAAGATGTTTTGTCTCACCACCTGTTCCTCCCCGATATTGTTTGAATAAATTAAAGTAGTTCTTAACTTTTGGGTTATATATATATATATATATATATATATATATATATATATATATATATATTTATTGTATAATGCCAAACTTTCAAAAATTATTAAGAAGTAAAGTTCCGTAGAAATTAAAATATAATAAAATATTAGATTTTTAATTGTATATTATGTTTAAAGATATATTATGGAAAATTTCAATTGTTTTTAATTATAAAAAGATGCCAAATTCATGTTAAAAGTCATAATTGCTTTAATATACAAAATCACATAACAATGTGAAAAAGAGGTGAAATTTAAATTAAAGGCACTTAAGACATTGTTTTATGATATCACAAACTGTAGGTACCAGAAAGAGAGCAGTTTTATAATAAATTTCAAAATAATAAAAATATAATTGTATAGTTTTCACGAGGTATAGGTTGAATTTTCAATTGATAATAAAGCAAATTAGTGGCAAAACTAAGATTTTCCATAGTTTTAGACCTGGTTCAACAAATTTAGACAATAAACATAATGTATAAATGTAAAGTGTGAAAAATGTAAGGTCGAATAATAAGTGATATCAGCGAACGTAAATTGTGCGTAAACGAGACTAATTACAAGGTCAACTACATTCTCAAAAACTCTAAAAATATCAAAAAATAAAAAAAACTGAAATAAAATTTTCAATGTTTAGCCAAATTTCGAAAGCGGATAACTGACGAAAAACGTCGACAGTTTGTGTCCATCAGGAGAAATTTATATTTTCTCAGGTATAAAGACATTTTCTGGAATTAACATTACGAGATAATAATTCTAGGTGATAAATCTGGAAAAACACGTTTCTGCAGGGTTTTTTTCATAAATTTCTAGTAGTCTTGTAGTCCACATATGAATAAAAAACCCATTTTTTTTGGAAATTCTGGATAATTCCGTTGGAATCGGCATCTTCCAGACCGCCCACTGAGGAAGCATCGCTTCATCTTCAACTACTTAAGGTAAAGAGAAGCTCAGATATTTACATACTTTTCATTAATTTTCAAATTCTAAATTTATATTAATTTTGGTAAAAGTTAAAAAGTAACAGTAATTTGATTAAAAAATGAGAAAAGAAATAGCCGGCTCTGGACATTATTTAGTCAATGTCCGTAAATTTAGTGTTTCTTAATTAAAATAAAAGTAGAATCAAATATAAATTATTGTTAAAAATAAGTCAAAATACTTAGGAATTAAAGAAATGTTTCAGACAGATTTTGTTAGGAGTTATGAGAAGAGAGTTGAAAGGGGGTTCTAGGTTTGGTCAGTATAGATAGCTGAGGAGAGGGTGGGTAGTATAGACAGGTAGGAGGGTAGGTCGGTCTCATTGTGTGTGTGTGTTTGTGTACATAGTATAATAGTTATACAGAGCCCTATGTGAATGGCGGCCATTTTATAAAGTTTATTAAATAGGACATTTATTATCCTACTCAATGCCACCAACACAGACCTCTCTCTAATATTGCATATAGCTAAATTATTGTAAAATTGTAATGTCTTATCATTACTTCTAAAGAAAATGTAAAATTCCCACAGCTACATGATCACCGACATGTCTAGAAATTAGTGTTTTAAATAGACATACCATATTCCTCGTATAGTGGGTGAGACAGCCATTTGGTCTATCAGAACAATTTAACATTTCCTACAAAGCGAGATGGTAACATTTTTGGGCATAAAATTTATAGGATTTCCTTTGTGTTATATCATATTATTAGGTTTGGTCAAAACAATAAAATCTAACGTTTAATTTTACTTACATATCATAGTCTTGTTTTCTTCTTTTGTAAGATTATGACTTGCTTCAGTAAAAATATATACAATGTGCAGAAGTAGTCAGGAATTGCAATACAATCACATTCAATAAATCTATAGCAAAAAGACACTGACTGCAATACATTTTGCCTTGTTTTAACTAGATAACTCTTTGACCATTGCTCTTTACAATTTCTGTACGTAAAGGGTAGATAAAACAAATATGTTAATGGTTTTATTATTGATACTATTATCTTGGAATAGTTCAAATGATGTTTCTTCCTTATTTTCTTACATAATTATCGAATACAATTTTGTCATAAATCAAATTTTGAACCAAAATTTAATAAATTTAACTAGATCTATATAGCTAAACCTGAGTCACATAGGTGGATACACATTATATATTCCGATAGTTCATTGCAGGATATACAAGGATGAGAGGTTGGTGCTTGATCGATTAATATGTTGGACTTGATTAAGGATTGAAGAATTTTGTAAGGTGTGATGACAGAATTGTTTAAAGCAGGATGTATAGTGGCAAAATAAAAGCAAAATGGGGTGGGAAAAACATTAAAAAACACTCAAAATATTGAAGAAGGGTCCACGACACCCTCTCGAAATCTCTTAGTGAAATCCATTCTTTCCAGCTAGTTTCTTAATTTCCTAAATATATTTCATTACAATATACACAAAATGATAGTGATTACATAAAAAAAAACCAAACAAATATTTTCCTAGTTAATTAACAACTACAAAGTAATCAGAACAAAACTTCAAAAACTGATCCTACATAGACGTTAAAACAGAATGAAACAAATGTTTAACATTACACAAACATATCTTAACATTTAATTTAATATAGTTAAATAATTAGTTTTGAAATACCTGGTTACAGAAGAGATGTTTGTTCACAGGTTGCAGTTATCAGAAAGGTCAGTTATAATTTCCTTTTGGATTTGGACACTGCTCCATGTCCGTGTTATTGGATTCGTCGCTCATTAGAATAATGTTAAACTTAGAAAGTTGTTCTGATCTCTATTTTTATCTCCAAATTACCACTTATGGATCATTTTAAAGATCATGTGAACAAGGATCTTTTCCTTTTTAAAAACGAGGGTACGTTGATTTCTTTTTTTCTTTCTTTTTTTTACAAAAATAGAAGCCAAAGTTTTAAAATGGTATTTAAGGTTCGATTTTTTGCAACTCAATAAATACTCATTGTAAAAACTTAAAAAAGGTAAAACATGCAGTGTTGTAATATTTTAAAAATAAGTATTGTTCCACCTAATAAATAGGGCAGATGCATTTAATTAAATAAATAATCTACCAATGTTTACAAGGCAGTTCTTGTGTATTGTACTAAAACGAACTTTTTAATCGCCTATGAATATAACTTCCAGCATTGTGAACACGTCATTTAAATAGTTTTAAAATATTAATAAAAACAAACAAAATGGTAATTCATAAAACATTAAATAACTTCATGTATAACCTACAATGTACTAACAATATCTGAAAAATAGTTGTGATTCAAATATCTTTTTTTTTCAATATTACACACGTTAATTCTAAATATAATAAATAACTCAACAATTCGTATCACTTCTATGGAATAATATGTATTCATTTTTCAATTAAAACTTCTTTTTTATTTACGGGATACAAATATTCATCAAATATTTGACTAGGATTTTTTTCTCTATTTTTATAACATGTTTGGATTTTAAAAACAAAAATGTTAAGATTATGTAAACAATATTTTAAAATGAAATTTGACAGTCAGAAAATTTTGATATTTTAAACTTTTTTTTTTAATGGAGCTAATGTTTAATGTCATATATAAAACCAGCCTAATATAATACACATGACAAATATATTTTAACGATATGGGTTGAGAAAGGAAATGTTAATATTATAGACGTAATTCTGATTATTAGAACTCCCAACGTGTGTAATTGGTGTTTTCAAATTAACTGTGTCGACCCAGGATTGTAAGTAAACTTGGTAGCTCTAATAAAATTGATAACGAATCCTAGTTACGAATGATAGACTTATGGAGACGCAACTTTATTTGATGAATCAAGTTATATATAATGGGATCTCGTTCAAACGATTTATTTTTATGATTTTGCTTTAAATTTGGATTTTATGAAGCTGGGATTATTTCAGTTTTATTTAAGTTAATAAATTATATCCAAAGTCACAAATTACATATACCAAATCATTCCAAAAAAAATTGCTTGAAACTTAAATATTAAAAATTTTGAAGCAATTCAGGTTTTTAAATGTGGATTATTATTTAAACTTTGAATATGTTATTAAATTTGATACCATTGTCTTCAGCTACATATTTCCAATCAATTCAAACGATAGTAAATTTGTTTGCTCGAAAAAAATAAAATAGGCTACATGTTTGTACATTTTAAATCACCTCTAATAAACATACGGATAACATTATTTGTGATTGGAATCATTTGCGACACAAATATTTTGATTTTATTTGCCGACATGGTTTATGTTTTGCGGATCAATATATTACCCCAGTTTAAATTAGCACAATAGTAAATTTGATAATTAAATTGTAACGCCCGCTAACAAAGCAAAACAAATGTAAAACATAACTTGCCAACAAGGTAAATTAAATTTAAAATGCCTTAGTGAACTCTCCTGCATAATCTGGAAACGGTGTCGCGCGATCTGCTAATTAGACCTTAACCCCGGTGAAACCTTGAATTCATCAAGTCAGTACGTAGTTCGAAGGGCATCTAGTCGTATCTCAAAGTAGACAGATAATGTAAAACTTCAAGTTTATATTTATTTTTTAAAATAATCTCTGCTCTTCTTCGAAACTACTCGTTAAAATCAGTCTAAAATATGCACAAAAAATTTAAAGGATCTTAAGTGCATAATGCGTAACTCGCCGAATGGTTTTCTTGGATGACTTCCTTTCACGCAAATAGCTCGTAAGCTTTCGTCAACCAACTCCAGGTAACAAGAATTAAATTGACCATATTAAAAATTTATGTCTATATCTTTTAATTTTAATTGCAGCTATGTATTGTCTAGAAATAATTTAATCATAATTAATTTTCTTTGAATTGTCAGTAATTTCTTTTGAAAAAACATAATTTTTTATAAAAGTAAAGTAACCATTTTTCATTTAAAAATTAACTTAAAAAATCAAATTATAATCTTTAAGATAATCATAAAATCAAAGAATTAATTAATCAATCTTTCATTTTAATTAAAATCTTTTATTTTCTATTTTCTTGCAATTTGTACCAGTTTTGGATTTCAGACAAAGACCGAGCTATCTTGGTTTCTTAATTAATAAAAACTTATTTTCTAATTTCCTTTTGAAGACATTTTGTAATTGTGAAAATATTTTTCTTTTTAACTACTTTCAACCTAATTTCATTACATGTAAAAAATCTTGTTAAAGAACCTGTATAAGATGCTTAAACCTCTTTTAACAAGTCACGTTTTTGTGCAGCAAATGCTGGTTCAAGGTCAGGACAAAAAGCAAGTTGAAACAGAATTCAGGACATCCTAGCTCATAAGAGTTCAACTTATAAAAAAAAATCTTTTTGAAATGTGCCTCATGGTATCAAAAAGAACTTTGCCTGTGTCTGTTAAAAAACTTTAATAAAAAAAAAAGACCTAATAAAGTGAACTAACTTATCTTGGTGATCATTCGTGGTGAAATAAATATGTACAAATTTTAAATTAATTTTAGGATGGGACAACATGCAAATTTTTCGGCCCCACGACCCCAAAGGGGTTATTTTCTAAATTAATATATATATATATATATATATATATATATATATATATATATATATATATTGACGTCAATAAAAATTTAATTTTCTTTTTTATATAATAAACTAATCTTTTGTTTTTTTTATTAGTTGGCCAACTCAGTATTTAAGAAATTTAATAAATAAAATTGTAATAATTTATAAGCAATTTAATGATGAAAACTTGTTAGATTTAATATACACTTTGAACTTAAATTTATTTTCAATAATTATTTTAATTTTTTTTTTTACAAATTTATTTTACACTTTAATATTTCATCTGTAACAATTTGTATTGGGGGGGGGGGAAGATTAAATTAATTGTAAATTTTATTAAGGGCATGTAATTATACAAAATTTGTTTATTTATAAACATTTGTTAATTAAGTTATTGTTAGCTTATATTCACAGTTTGTGTAAATGGTTAATTTATTCCAACGTTAATAAATTTCAGCACTGTTTGGAAAAGCTTCGTTTTATTTTAAACATGTTACCAATCTGGTTCCAATAATTCTTAAATCTTATAAAAACAACAATCCTTGGTAACAAAATCAAATTATCAAAAATCAAAGGTTTGTTTCATTAAGTTATTATTTTTCAGTTTCTAAGAGAATCATAAATTAAGGGCGAAATCATTGTAATGAAAAAGGTTGATTACGAAAAAAGATTGAAATTTTTGAAGTCATTTTTGTTTTTATTTGCGGGTTATTATCGGAGAGTTTTATGTTGGTTAATATACCAATCCATATTGCAAATCTGTTTTACGAAATCGGTTGATACAATAGAAAGTAATTATCGATGCATTTTGTTTATTTATTATATTTTTTGTTATGATGGTAAATTTTTCAATCAGCTTTACAAACATACGGAAAATAATATGATTAAAATGAGTTGTAAAATAAAATGTTGAAATTATTAGGCGTCATTTTATGTTTTAGGAATTGTATAAATCCTACATGTAAGACTATTGTAAATTAGAAATTAACGTTCTAAACTAGGAAATGGAAATAAGTTGGATTAAAAGTTATATAGGTTATATAAGTTTTAAAAAACATCTATAAATATATGAATATATCTTCTAACATTGTGAACTCGTCTTTTAAATGATTTCAAAATTTTATTAAAACCATCAAAGTATTAATATGTTTTATATGTTCTTTTTTTATAACGTGTCGATGACAGAGATATTTCTCATTTAAACAGCAAAAGAGGAAACAATCTAGTTACACAAAATAGGGGTGAACACTCTGCGACATGAGATGAAAATATGCTTAATTACCATATCTGATCAAAATCGGTTATTATCGTTTGGGTTGTAACACAGTTGAATAAGTTATTTAGGAAAGTATATGTAGTTAATTATACCAATTTGATGAATAAATGCACAACATCAGTGTTTTATTTCAATAGTTATGTTATTATTCACAGCAGAATTATAAAATCGACTCGTAACCATAAATTACAATTTGAAACTTTAAACCTTTCCCTATTTGTGATTCTAAATATAATTGTATACATTCTTCACCCACGCCTCCTAAATAAAGACTTACTTTACCCCCTACGCCCATATCTACGACTTGAAATTTACTAATGATATATTTTTTATCCCCTTCTATCAAGTCAGGCCACTGAAAAATTTCATGAACTTTTTCGTTCTTGTTAACACTTTCCTTCTCTATTATCCCGAAGAAAAGTAACCTGAAAAGAGAAATATTTGAATTAATTATGTATTCGTCTAAGGATTGAGCAAAAATTGTCTAATTATCAAGATAAATTGTTGTTTTGCAAGATAACACCTAAACAAAATTTTCAAGGTAACTCCTAGAGAAAGAAACTGAGTAGATTGTAAAGAGGATTACAACATAATTTTAAAACATTTTCTAAAGATTTTTTTTAAATGTTTTCACACACACACACACACACACACACACACACACACACACACACACACACACACACACACACACACTGCAACGGTTTAATTGAACCGTTCGCAAGGAACAATTTAGGAAAACAACCAAAATCCAAAATTTCAATTAAATCTAATAAAAACTGTAGAAATAAGAAAAACATTCAAACATACGTAAAGTTAAATGTCATATCAAGGCTGGACCAAGCCAAGGTCACGCGCTTGAACAGGAAATATTCAACTTTCCGGTTTGAACAGGAATAAACTCATATAATCCAATGTTGTAAATTAAAAAATTCGAAAACCAAAAATAAAATAATACCAACGTGTAGACCTAGGAAAACCTAGTAATAAATAATTTAACAATAAACTCGTCAGATTAATAATAAAAAAGTTATAGCCAAAATAAAACGTCATAAAACACAAAACTCTCTTAAAATAAATAAAATCAAAAATCTAATAATAACAGTACATAACTCTAAGATAAACTAATAATAAATAAGACTCGAAACCAAAATTAAATAAAAGACCATAAACTAATAAAACCATAAATAACCAAACATGCAGAAAGTACCGTAATTTGTGAACCCAAGAAGCGAGAAAGAAGAGGAAAGCAGTTTTGGGACTTTCAGCATCAGAAGAACAACATACAAAAAGAAGAATTCAAAATTTTCCAAAAATGAAAAAAGTAAATTCGAAAAAACTACGGAATCTTCAAATCGCCATAAAAGAAGATATATACGTCGTATTAAGAAGAGTTCATAAGTAGTTGAAATAAATATAGAAACCTAAATAAATCGCGAAATAAAGAAGTAACAAAAATCAGAAAAGTTGGCTATACTGTATAGCTGAAACTTCGACGAGTTGACTTTTTCAAGTTAATTCATCAGTCTCGTACCAGCTCCAGGAAGGATCACCCACTTTTACTTAAGTCTGAAGAGGAAATCGTCGTAAAAATATTTTGTCAGCGTTCAGTACTTCTCTGGGTTAATAACGATACCAACAGACAGGATCGGCCTTGCAGGAGACAGCGCTACATCCTACAACAGCTTATTAGAAGAGATCTTCACTACGGACTCCGGCAAATATCCTACAAGAAATTGTCGTCATCAGCAGATTCAACGAGGACAGGACTTCGGGAGATTCTAGAACAGGAGACAACTCTAGGAACAATCTTCAGGATCCACAATCATTCTCAGAATCAGGACAAGCGGACTTGTGCAATTCACAAAAACAGGGTACTGCACAAATCAAGCTTTTTTAATAAATAAATTATATTTTTCAATAAACTTGAGTAAAGTCCAAAATTCTTAAAATTAACAAAGTTAAATAATAACGTTTTAAATCAAAGTAGAGTCAGAAACAAAGTCAATTTTAAATTCAATAAAGTAAAGAGAAATCAAATAAGATAAATTCGAGTCAAATTTTCAATAAATCAAGTAACAGATTGGAACCATATAAATAAAAGGGTTAATAAATAAATGTGTTAGATTAAGAATATATATTGTTAGATTTAGTTAATAATAGAATTATTTAGAATAGAGAATTTTCAAGTTGTTTGAAAGAGAAACGTTTAATATAAATTGAAGGAAAAGGCGACATAATCTGTTGTAAGAGTTTTTAAATAAATCCATTGTTTCTTGAAATAAAAATGAAATTGTGCCAATTTCAATAAATTTGTTAAATTTCACTGTCTGATATTTTGATTGAAACTATCTTATGCAAATAAACTCTTAAAGTTAAAAAGAAGAAGAAGGAAGTGCTCACCAATAAAAAGTTAGAATCAAAAAAGAGCAAATTTTAGTTTAATGAATTAATTAGCCCCAAAGGGCACACCCTTTGAGAAAGAGTCTGAAGTTTCAAGAAAGGTAAGATTGATTAAGAAGTGAATTTATAAAATATATAAAATTTTTCATGTGTTAGCATAAGTTTGATAAAATTAAATTAATCTTGTGTAACATAAGAATTAAGAGCCTTATCAGGGACTTTAAAAGGTAGGCAATAAAGAGAAGCATTTTCTACCTCGTCGGGAGTTATATAGTTTAGAGTCACGGTAGGGTCTTGCAGTGTCCCCGCCTATTAGGAGAACATAACCTCACGTCTTATTGCCGCGAGGGGGGTGCGTTGCAACACACACACACACACACACACACACACACACACACACACACACACACACACACACACACACACACACACACAAACACACACGTGTTTAGAGATTGCGACTAAACATATTTTGTTTAAGACCTTAGAAGTTATAATTCCTTTAAAATTGATGAAAGTCGGTATTCGATCTCGTATTTTTTTTAATCAAAAATAACTAAAACCATAACTTCTTATTTACAGATGTAAACAAAACTAGTGTTAATTCCTGCTCTGCTATAAAAAGTATATTACAATTTCAAATAAAATATAATAACTATAATTTTATGGTGGTGATTGAGGAGCCGATGCCTTTTCTTACTCTAGTCCCACTATATAGAGTAACATAAGCCATAAACTATTCCTTTCTAAATTGAATAATATAAGTTATATTATTATTGTTAAAAAAACAAAAAACAAAACGTATTTACCCCTCTCCCTTCAATTTAATTTCGTTCAACAAAAAATAATCATGATGTAACACGCCTACCCCATAACAGCTTACAAGTTGTAATGTTTTTATTTCACTATAACTTCTAGACCTGTCCATGGATAGAACATACCATCTTGGTAAAAGAATAAACATGACTAGAGTGTAATCATATAGAACTCTTGATAATTTCAGAAATTTTGATTAAAAATTGTCAAAATGTCAACCATTTTAAACTGTTTTTATTCTTATTTCACATGGTATCTAAATCAATGATAGCAACCCATACCTCGCTCTGGGCTAATATCTCTGTAATTTCACACATTGACCTAACTAACTGGATATTGAGACATTCACATGATTACAAGCGAAGGCCGAGTCACCGACACGAGCGAAGCGGGTAAACCTTTTAAACATATACACATATTCAAGGCCCGATTATACCTAGTTGATGTCAAATAATTAATGATATACACAATTTTGAGGTTCAGAAGACCAGTACAACTACTGCTTCATAGAAATTTACCGTATTCTAAATGTAAAATCCCTTTGATGTATCAACAATATATTATATTTTAGGTAATTCACTATAGTATGACGATTTGATAAGTAATTATAAATAATTTTATTATTTCATTTTACTCACCTGTTGCCAAGTTCTATTCTGCCCCTCGTAATACTGTGAGAAAGACCAGATTTAAAGGGATCACATTGTACCACAATACAACCATACAATATCGCCAGGTATATGGACACAACCACACCTAATGAAACCTTAACAAACAGATGGTGGTTGCACTTCATTTTGTCTGGTTTTAAACACAATAACTCTTTTTATAATGTTCTTTTATAATGATGGTTGTAAAGAGTAGATAAAACAAATATGTTAATGATTTGATTATTATTTATATTATCTGAAAATAGGTCAAAGGAGAATATTTTGATTTTCTTATATAATTTATGAATAACATTTTGTCTTGCCACCTGTTCCTCCTAGATATGTTTTGAATAAATTAAAAAGTTCATAACTTTGGGTCATACTTTTTTTGTAAAAAGTCATATATTTAAAATTGTTTGCAAGTAGTGTACTGTATAAATTTATATAAACTAAAATATTAAAGTACAAAATCACGTAAATAAGTAAAAAATAAGGGGATAATGTAATTAAAGGTGCTTTAAAAGGTTGTTTTTTATTACGCTAAAATAAAATAGTACCAGAGAGAGAGCAGTTTTAAAATAAATTTCATAATAATAAAAAATATAATTGTATAGTTTTCATGAGGTATAGGTTGAATTTTCAATTGTTAATATAGCAAATTAGTGGCAGAACTAAGCTTTTCCATAGTTTTAGACCTGGTTCAACATATTTAGACAATAAACATAATGTATAAATGTAAAGCGTGAGAAGTGTAAGGTCGTATATTAAGTGATATCAGCGAACGTAAATTGTGCGTAAACGAGACTTACAAGGTCAACTACATTCTCAAAAACTCTAAAAATATCAAAAAATAAAAAAAAATGAAATAAATTTTTCAATATTTAGCCAAATTTCGAAAGCGGCTAGCTAACGAAAAACGTCGACAGTTTGTGTTCATAAGGAGAAATTTAATTTTCTCAGGTATGAAGACATTTTCTGGAAGTAACATTATGAGATATTCAATTCTAAGGTGATAAAACATCATCGTGTTTTTCTAATCATGAAAAACACGTTTTCTGCAGGGTTTTCTTCATAAATTGCTAGTAGTCTTGTAGTCAACATATGAATAAAAAACCCACTTTTTTGTAAATTCTGGATAATTCCGTTGGAATCAGCATCTTCCAGACCGCCCACTGAGGAAGCATCGCTTCATCTTCAACTACTTAAGGTAAAGAGAAGCTCAGATATTTACATACTTTTCATTAATGATAAAATTCTAAATTTATAATCATTTTTGTAAAAGTTAAAAAGTAACAGTAATTTGATTAAAAAATAAGAAAAGAAATAGCCTGTTCTAGACATAATTTAGTCAATGTCCTTAAATTTAGTGTTTCTTAATTATAATAAAAGCAGAATCAAATATAAATTATTGTTAAAAATAAGTCAAAATACTTAAGTGTGTGTGTGTGTGTGTGTGTGTGTGTGTGTGTGTGTGTGTGTGTGTGTGTGTGTGTGTGTGTGTGTGTGTGTGTGTGTGTGTGTGTGTGTGTGTGTGTCTGTGTCTGTGTGTGTGTGTGTGTGTGTTTGTTTGAGTACTATAGTATAGTTTGTTATACAGAGCCCTATTGAAATGGCAGCCATTTTTTACAGTAGGATATTTAATATCCTACTCAATGCCACCTCTCTCTAATATTGCATATAGCTAAATTATTGTAAAATTGTAATGTCTTATCATTACTTCTAAAGAAAATGTAAAATTCCCACAGCTACATGATCACCGATATGTCTAGAATTTAGTGTTTTAAAATAGACATACCATATTCCTCGTATAGTGGGTGAGACAGCCATTTGGTCTATCAAAACAATTTAACATTTCCTACAAAGCGAGATGGTAACATTTTTGGCCATAAAATTTGTAGGATTTCCTTTGTGTTATATCATACTATTAGGTTTGGTCAAAACAATAAAATCTAACGTTTAATTTTACTTACATATCATAGTCTTGTTTTCTTCTTTTGTAAGATTATGACTTGCTTCAGTAAAAATATATACAATGTGCAGAAGTAGTCAGGAATTGCAATACAATCACATTCAATAAATCTATAGCAAAAAGACACTGACTGCAATACATTTTGCCTTGTTTTAACTAGATAACTCTTTAACCATTGAACTTTACAATTTTTGTATGTAAAGGGTAGATAAAACAAATATGTTAATGGTTTTATTATTGATACTATTATCTTGGAATAGTTCAAATGATGTTTCTTCCTTATTTTCTTACATAATTATCGAATACAATTTTGTCATAAATCAAATTTTGAACCAAAATTTAATAAATTTAACGAGATCTATGTTGCTAAACCTGAGTCACATAGGTGGATACACATTATATATTCCGATAGTTCATTGGAGGATATACAAGGATGAGAGGTTGGTGCTTGATCGATTAATATGTTGGACTTGATTAAGGATTGAAGAATTTTGTAAGGTGTGATGACAGAATTGTTTAAAGCAGGATGTATAGTGGCAAAATAAAAGCAAAATGGGGTGGGAAAAACAACAAAAAATACTCAAAATATTGAAGAAGGGTCCACGACACCCTCTCGAAATCTCTTAGTGAAATCCATTCTTTCCAGCTAGTTTCTTAATTTCCTAAATATATTTCATTACAATATACACAAAATGATAGTGATTACATAAAAAAAACCAAACAAATATTTTCCTAGTTAATTAACAACTAGAAAGTAATCAGAACAAAACTTCAAAAACTGATCCTACATAGACGTTAAAACAGAATGAAACAAATGTTTAACATTACACAATCATATCTTAACATTTAATTTAATATAGTTAAATAATTAGTTTTGAAATACCTGGTTACAGAAGGTTTGTTCACAGGTTGCAGTTATCAGAAAGGTCAGTTATAATTTCCTTTTGGACACTGCTCCATGTCCGTGTTTAAGATGGATTCGTCGCTCATTAGAATAATGCTAAACTTAGAAAGTTGTTCTGATCTCTATTTTTATCTCCAAATTACCACTTATGGATCATTTTAAAGATCATGTGAACAAGGATCTTTTCCTTTTTAAAAACGAGGGTACGTTGATTTCTTTTTTTCTTTCTTTTTTTTTACAAAAATAGAAGCCAAAGTTTTAAAATGGTATTTAAGGTTCGCTTTTTTGCAACTCAATAAATACTCATTGTAAAAACTTAAAAAAGGTAAAACATGCAGTGTTGTAATATTTTAAAAATAAGTATTGTTCCACCTAATAAATAGGGCAGATGCATTTAATTAAATAAATAATCTACCAATGTTTACAAGGCAGTTCTTGTGTATTGTACTAAAACGAACTTTTTAATCGCCTATGAATATAACTTCCAGCATTGTGAACACGTCATTTAAATAGTTTTAAAATATTAATAAAAACAAACAAAATGGTAATTCATAAAACATTAAATAACTTCAAGTATAACCTACAATGTATAAACAATATCTGAAAAATAGTTGTGATTCAAATATCTTTTTTTTTCAATATTACACACGTTAATTCTAAATATAATAAATAACTCAACAATTCGTATCACTTCTATGGAATAATATGTATTCATTTTTCAATTAAAAACTTCTTTTTTAGTTACGGGATACAAATATTCATCAAATATTTGACTAGGATTTTTTTCTCTATTTTTATAACATGTTTGGATTTTAAAAACAAAAATGTTAAGATTATGTAAACAATATTTTTAAATGAAATTTGACAGTCAGAAAATTTTGATATTTTAAACTTTTTTTTTTTAATGGAGCTGATGTTTAATGTCATATATAAAACCAGCCTAATATAATACACATGACAAATATATTTTAACGATATGGGTTGAGAAAGGAAATGTTAATATTATAGACGTAATTCTGATTATTAGAACTCCCAACGTGTGTAATTGGTGTTTTCAAATTAACTGTGTCGACCCAGGATTGTAAGTAAACTTGGTAGCTCTAATAAAATTGATAACGAATCCTAGTTACGAATGATAGACTTATGGAGACGCAACTTTATTTGATTAATCAAGTTATAATATAATGGGATCTCGTTCAAACGATTTATTTTTATGATTTTGCTTTTAATTTGGATTTTATGAAGCTGGCATTATTTCAGTTTTATTTAAGTTAATAAATTATATCCAAAGTCACAAATTACATATACCAAATCATTCCAATAAAAAATAGGTTGAAACTTAAATATTGAAAATTTGGAAGCAATTCTGGTTTTTAAATGGGGATTATTATTAAAACTTTGAATATGTTATTAAATTTGACACCATTGTCTTTAGCTACATATTTCCAATCAATTCAAACGATAGTAAAATTTTGTTTGCTCGATAAAAATAAAATAGGCTACATGTTTGTACATTTCAAATCACCTCTAATAAACATACGGATAACATTTGTGATTGGAATCATTTGCGACACAAATATTTTGATTTTATTTGCCGACATGGTTTATGTTTTGCGGGTCAATATATTACCTCAGTTTAAATTAGCACAATAGTAAATTCGATATCGGAAGTATCAAATCAAACTATCAAAAATCAAAGATTTGTTTCATTAATTTATTTTATTTCAGTTTCTAAGAGAATCATAAATTAAGGGAGAAATCATTGTAATGAAAAAGGTTGATTACGAAAAAGGATTGAAATTTTTGAAGTCATTTTTGTTTTTATTTTCGGGTTATTATCGGAGAGTGTTATGTTGGTTAATATACCAATCCATATTGCAAATCTGTTTTAACGAAATTGGTTGATACAATAGAAAGTAATTATCGATGCATTTTTTTATTTATTTATTTTTTTTTGTTATGTTGGTAAATTTTCAATCAGTTTCACAAACATACGGAAAATAATATGATTAAAATGAGTTGTAAAATAAAATTTTGAAATTATTAGGCGTCATTTTATGTTTTAGGAATTGTATAAATCCTACATGTAAGACGATTGTAAATTAGAAATTAACGTTCTAAACTAGGAAATGGAAATAAGTTGGATTAAAAGTTATATAGGTTATATAACTTTTAAAAAACATCTATAAATCTATGAATATATCTTCTAACATTGTGAACTCGTCTTTTAAATGATTTCAAAATTTTATTAAAACCATCAAAGTATTAATATGTTTATTTAATATTCTTTTTTTATAACGTGTCGATGACAGAGATATTTCTCATATAAACAGCAAAAGAGGAAACAATCTAGTTACACAAAATTGGGGTGAAAACTTGGCGATATGAGATCAAAATATGCTTATTTACCAAATCTGATCAAAATCGGTTAATATCGTTTGGGTTGTATGACAGTTCAAAAAGTTATTTAGGAAATTAAAAGTAGTTAATTATACCAATTTTAGAGAGTTTATATACGTGTGAATAAATGCACAACATCAGTTTTTATTTAAACAGCAATGATATTATTCACAGCACAATTATAAAATCGACTCACAACATTTTACGGAAGGTTATCAGGTTCGTATCCATAAATTACAATTTGAAACTTAAAACCTTTCCCTATTTGTGATTCTAAATATATTTGTACACATTCTTCATCCACGCCTCCTGAATAGAGAACGCCTTTACCCCCTTCGCCTTTGTCTTCGACTTGAAATTTACTAATGACATAATTATCCCCTCCTATCAAGTCAGGCCACTGAAAAATTTCATGAACTTTTTCGTTCTTGTTATCATTTTCCTTCTCTATTATCCCGAAGAAAAGTAACCTGAAAAGAGAAATATTAGAATTAATTATATATTCGTCTAAGGATTGAGCAAAAATTGTCTAATTATCAAGATAAATTGTTGTTTTGCAAGATAACACCTAAACAAAATTTTCAAAGTAACTCCTAGAGAAAGAAACTGAGTAGATTGTAAAGAGGATTACAACATAATTTTAAAACATTTTCTAAAGATCTTTTCTAAATGTTTTCACCCACACCCACACACACACACACAAACGCACATACACACACACACACACACACACACACACACACACACACACACACACACACACACACACACACACACACACACACACACACACACACACACACACACACACACACACACACACACACACACACACACACACACACACTCCTTAGAAGTTATAATTCCTTTAAAATTGATGAAAGTCGGTATTCGATCTTGTATTTTTTTAAATCAACAATAACTAAAACCATAATTTCTTATTTACAGATGTAAACAAAACTAGTGTTAATTTCTAATCTGCTATAAAAAGTATATTACAATTTCCAATAAAATATAATAACCATAGTTTTATGGTGGTGATTGAGGAGCCGATGCCTTTTATTACTCTAGTCCCTACTTTATAAAGTACATACGCTATAAACTAGTCCTTTCTAAATTGAATAATATAAGTTATGTTGCTATATTATTATTGTTAAAAAAACACATTTCCCCCTCTCCCTTCACTTTAATTTCGTTCAACAAAAAATAATCATTATGTAACATATAACAGCTTATAAGTTATACTGTTTTTTTTTGTTTTGTTTTTTTTTTCACTATAACTTCTAGACCTGTCCATGGATAGAGCATACCTTCTTGGTAAAAACATAAACATTCCTGAATGGATTAGAGTGTAATCATATAGAACTCTTTATAATTTCTCAAATTTTGATTAAAAATTGTCAAAATGTCAACCATTTTAAACTGTTTTTATTCTTATTTCACATGGTATCTAAATCAATGATAGCAACCCATACCTCGCTCTGGGCTAATATCTCTGTAATTTCAAACATTGGCCTAACTAACTGGATATTGAGACATTCACATGATTACAAGCGAAGGCCGAGTCACCGACACGAGCGAAGCGGGTAAACCTTTTAAACATATACACATATTCAAGGCCCGATTATACCTAGTTGATGTCAAATAATTAAAGATATACACAATTTTGAGGTTCAGAAAACCAGTACAACAACTGCTTCATAGAAACTTACCGTGTTCTAAATGTAAAATCCCTTTGATGTATCAACAATATATTATATTTTAGGTAATTCACTATCGTACGATTTGATAAGTAATTATAAATAATTTTATTATTTCATTTTACTCACCTGTCACCAGGTTCTCTTCTGCCTCTCGTAATAGTGTGAGTAAAACCAGATTTAAAGGGATCACATTGTACCACAATACAACCGTACAATATCGCCAGGTATATGGACACAACCACACCTAATGAAACCTTAACAAACAGATGGTGGTTGCACTTCATTTTGTCTGGTTTTAAACACAATAACTCTTTCTATAATGTTCTTTTATAATGATGGTTGTAAAGAGTAGATAAAACAAATATGTTAATGATTTGATTATTAATTATATTATCTGAAAATAGGTCAAAGGAGAATATTTTGATTTTCTTATATAATTTATGAATAACATTTTGTCTTACCACCTGTTCCTACCAGATATGTTTTGAATAAATTAAAAAGTTCATAACTTTGGGTCATACTTTTTTTGTAAAAAGTCATATATTTAAAATTGTTTGCAAGTAGTGTACTGTATAAATTTATATAAACTAAAATATTAAAGTACAAAATCACGTAAATAAGTAAAAAATAAGGGGATAATGTAATTAAAGGTGCTTTAAAGATGGTTTTATTACGATAAAATAAAATAGTACCAGAAAGAGAGTAGTTTAAAAATAAATTTCAAAATAATAAATATATCATTGTATAGATTTCACGATTTATAAATTGAATTTTTTATCGTTAAACAAAGCAAATTAGCAGCAAAACTGAGCTTTTCCCTAGTTTTGGACATGGTTCAACATATTTAGGAAATACAAAATTTGAATAAATGTAAAGTCTGAAAAGTGTAAGTTGAATAATAAGCGAAATTAGCGAACGTAAATTTTACGTGAACGAGATTATTTAGAAGGTCAAATTACACTTTTAAAAAGCTTAAAAAATTCAAATTATACAAAACTGAAATATATTTTTCAATGTTTAGCCAAATTTCGTAAGTGGCTAGCTACCGCAAAACATTGATAGTTTCGGTCTATCGGAAAAATGTAATTTTCTAAGGTATAAAGACATTTTCTGGAAGAAAAATTTTGTTTAAGAAATAATACAATAGCCTGCTTTGGGCAATATTCAGTCAGTACCCAAATTTTTATAACAATCGTTAGTTGATCTTGTATATTTTTCTTATAGAAGTTACGACAAAATTTTGAGTATAGCAGTTACCAAAAATTTCAAAGGGATAAAATATACACCAAAATATCTTTACATAACGAATTCCATTAATATCAGTTGGGTTGTACAAACACTATAGACATCAGACCAAAAACTACTTTTTGATCTCAAAAGACATGAAAACATAGTTTTTTAACCCAACACATAACTCTTTCTATACTATGTAGCTATGTGTAGAAAAATTATAATTTCAAAAAGGATGGGGTGTGAATTAAAAGTGTAGTTATACGGCTAACAAATCCAAACTGATTCTAAACTAATATTAATAATATATTTTAATAAGAAAAACAAATGTTACGCTTTATTGATGAGGATTTTTCCCTTTAAACTACAAGGAATAAATAAATAATAGTAATAAAAAGAATCTTTACCTGTATATAGTGTATGCATTTACGATGACCTTAACTGGTGGTGTGTATTTTGGTGTAAAGCAATATAGTAACTTCAAAATATATGACAGGTCCAACACATAAATTTCTATTTATATATGTAAACAACACTAATGCTGAATTCTTACTATGCGTCAAAAACTATATTAAAATATTATTTAAATATTTAAAGAATGTGAATGTTTTTGGTACATCCTGTAGGTGCCGATGTAAATTTCGAACCGATCATTACGAAATATAATAATATAAGCTTTAAACTAGCCCCTTTTACGTATAACAACTTAGGCTGTTATTTTTGTTTTAAAAAATACTCATATTCACCCCATCCTCACTATATATTTACATTCAAATGCTAATAATTTAGATTATAACTATAGCATAGTAATATAGAACTCTTTTAAATTTCAGATGTATTGAATTTAAACTGTCAAATGGTGATCATTTTAGTTAGTTTTTTTTTTAAAATCACTTTGATAAATACTTCAGAGTATACTGTATTTTAGAACAGGTTTCAGTTGAAAATGTATAACCATGTGCTGACGTAGTCAGGTATACCAACATAACAACCCACAATAAAACTGTACCAAACTGTAGCTAACTGCACTTCATTTTGCCTTGTAATCTGCAGAACTTTCTTTGTAATTTTAATCATAACTATATTTGTAAACTGTAGATAAAACAAATATGTTATTGATTTGATTATAGCATATATTATCATGGAATAGGTCAAATGATGCTATTCTTATTTCCTTACATAATTAACGAATACAATTTCGTCATAAGTCCCAATCCAAATTCCCCCCCGCTGCTTTTTGAAAAAATTTAAATAATTCTAAACTTAGATGTCATAGTTCTATATAAGACTCTACTTTTTGACATAACTTGTTTTTACTTTATTTAAGGAGGGGTTGAGATGTCATATAAAATATCTTAATTAGGAAAGATTGATTCGATATAATATCATTTAAAGCTCTTGATATAAAGAGCAGTTACCATGAAGTTAATTACTGTCATTTAATAAATTCTCATTTAATGTATTTGTAAAATGTGTAAGGTTGTGATTGAAGTTTGCCTATAACTAGTAAGACTGTAGTTTCTCACCATAAACAAAGTTAAACTGAAATGTTTTTATCTTTTATTGTATTATACATTTATATAACTTGTAGCACTGTCGTTGGTGAGCAGAGAAAACCAACAATATATTAACATGTTTATTTTATATTCATTCTTTCTCACTTTTTATGACGTGTTGATGACAGAGATCTTTCTCATATAAACAACAAAAGAGGAATCAATCTAGTTACACAAAATACCTTGCAATATAAGATCAAAATATGATTATTTAAAAATTTTGATCAAAATAGGTTGATATCGTTTGGATTGTATAACAGTTCAACAAGTTATTTAGGAAATTATATGTAGTTAATTATACCAATTTTAGATAGTTTATATACGTGTGAATAAATGCACAACATCAGTGTTTTATTTAAATAGTTATGATATTATTCACAGCAGAATTATAAAATTGACTCACAACATTTTACGGACGGTTATCAAGTTCGTATCCATGAATTACAATTTGGAAGTTTAAACCTTTCCCTATTTGTGACTCTAAATATAATAGTACAAATTCTTCACCCAAGCCTCCTGAATAAAGACTTGCTTTACCGCCTACGCCTTTATCTACGACTTGAAATTTACTAATGTTATATTCAACTCCTTCTGACGCGTTAGGCCACTGATAAAATTCATAAGCTTGTTGGTTATATTTAACACTCTCCTTCTCCATTGTCCCGTTGAAAAGTAACCTGAAACGAGAAATATTTTGAATTAATTATATATTCGAATAAGATTGAGCAAAACTTGTCTAAATAGCACGAGAAATTGTTGTTTTGTAAAACAACACCTAAACAAGATTATCAAAGTAACCTATAGAGAAAGAAACTGAGTAGATTGTAACGAGGATGACAATTTAATTTTAAAACATTATCTGAAGATGTTTTCTAGAATATAGTGTTTATACTTTAGGACACACACACACACACACACACACACACACACACACACACACACACACACACACACACACAATATAGCGATATACATGAGATGGTTCCTTGACTTTACGTAAGTGGTGTTTACAGTGACGTCAGATTGTCGAATGAACAGCGTTCTATAGCTAAAACATGTGATTAGATTATAATACAATTTGTTATTTGGAATTATTTTCATTTGATTTTCAAATCAAAATTTGGCGGTGGCACAAATAATAAAAATCATTACAATTATTTTTCGAATTTTGCTATAATGATTTTCATCCAATTTTGTTACACAGTGTAACATTTAAAAATCCTTTAAAAACGATACTTACCTCTTAGGGTCTAAACGTACTTCATTAATTCATCGACAGTAAATTGTAATTAATTAATCGAGATTTAAATCATGGTGGTGTAGAGATATTTTTTTGTCTTGTGGAAATTACATTTGTACCTTAGTATGTTTTGTTTTTCGAGTTTACAATTGTATGTGTTGGTCACAATATCACAAAATGTTGAATTAAATTTATAATGCTTTTTTAATCAATTTCATCTTTTGTAAGATCCAAACTGTTGATTTTATATATTTTTTAACTAATTCACTAGCTGTAAGCATTTCAGAGATGGCGACTAAACATATTTTGTTTAAGTCCTTAGAAGTTATAATTCCTTTAAAATTGATGAAAGTCGGTATTCGATCTTGTATTTTTTTAAATCAACAAAAACTAAAACCACAATTTCTTATTTACAGATGTAAACAAAACTAGTGCTAATTCCTACTCTGCTATATAAAGTATATTACAATTTCCAATAAAATATAAGAACTATAATTTTATGGTTGTGCATGAGGAGCCGACGCCATTTCTTACTCTAGTCCCTACTATATAGAGTAACATACGCTAGAAACTAGTCCTTTCTAAATTGAATAATATAAGTTATGTTGATATATTATTATTGTTAAAAAAACCACAACAAAACGTATTTCCCCCTCTCCTAACATTTTAATTTCGTTCAACTAAAAATAATCATGATGTAACACGCCTACCCCATAACAGCTTACACGTTGTAATGTTTTTATTTCACTATACCTTATAGACCTGTCCATGGATAGAGCATACCATCTTGGCAAAAGAATAAACATGACTAGAGTGTAATCATATAGAACTCTTGATAATTTCAGAAATTTTCAATTACTAACCGTCAAAATGGCAACTATTTTAAATGTTTTTATTCATATCTCTTCTGATATCTAAATCAATGATAGCAACCCATACTTTTCTCCGATGGCTAATATCAAATTTATTGTAAAACTATAATATCGAACCTAACTAACTGACTAACTGTATATTGAGACGTTCGCATGATTACAAGTGAACGCCGAGTCACCGACATGAGCGAAGCGGGTAAACCTTTTAAAAATATACACAAAATCAAGGCCCGATTATACCCAGTCTATGTTAAATAATTAAAGATATACACAAATACGAGGTTCAGAAAACCAGTACAACAACTGCTTCATAGAAGCTTACCGTATTCTAAGTGTAAGATCCCTTTGATGTATCAACATTATATTATATCGTACGATTTGATAGTTAATTACCAATTATTTTATTATTTCATTTTACTCACTTGTCGCCAGATTGTCTTTTGCCCATTGTAAGATTACTAGTGAGTTCTGATTTTAAGTTAAGACATTGTACCACAACACAACCGTACAATATCGCCAGGTATAGGGAGAGAACCACACCTAATGAAACCTTAACAAACAGATGGTGATTGCACTCCATTTTGTCTAGTTTTAAACTCAATAACTCTTTCTATAATGTTCTTTTATAATGATGGTTGTACAAAGTAGATAAAAGATATATGTTAATGATTTGATTATTATTTATATTATCTGGAAATAGGTCAAAGGAGAATATTTTTATTTTCTTAAATAATTTATGAATAACATTTTATATTACCACCTGTTAATCCCAGATAGTTTTTAAATAAATTAAAAAGTTCATAAATTTTAGGTCATATATTTTTTGTAAAAAGCCATAGGCCTATATTTAAAATTGTTTGCGAGTAGTGTATTGTATAAATTTATATAAATTAATATATTTAAGTACAAATTCACGTAAATAAGTAAAAACTAGAGGGAAATTGTAGTTAAAGGCGATTTTAAAATTGTTCTTATGCTAAATTAAAATAGTACTAGAAAGAGAGCAGTTTTAAAACAAATTTCAAAATAATAAATATATCATTGTATAGATTTCACGAGGTATAGGTTGAATTTTTAATCGTTAAACAAAGCAAATTACCAGCAAAATTGAGCTTTTCCCTAGTGTTGGACATGGTTCAACATATTTAGGTAATACAAATAATGAATAAATCTAAAGCCTGAAAAGTGTAAAGTTGAATAATAAGCGAAATCAGCGAATGTAAATTGTGCGTGAACGAGATTATTTAGAAGGTCAAATTACATTCTCAAAAAGTTTGAAAAAATCAAAGTATACAAAACTGAAATAAGTTTTTCAATGTTTAGCTTAATTTCGTAAGCGGCTAGCTACCGCAAAACATCGATAGTTTGGGTCCATCGGGGGAAATGTAATTTTCTCAGGTATAAAGATATTTTCTGGAAGAAAAATTTGTTTAAGAAATAATAAAATAGCCTCCTTTTGGCAATATTTAGTCAGTGTCCCTGAATTTAATGTTTTTTAAATAAACAAAAAATAATTAAAAAAATTATGGTCAACAATAAGTGAAAACTATTTAGGAATTAAGGAAAAGTTTGTAAGACAGTTTTTCTTAGAGTTATGTGAGGAGAGTTGAACGGGGGTGTAGGTTTGATCATTATAGGTAGCTGAGGGCGATTGTTAGCTCCTGAATGTAGGAGGGTACGTCAGTCTTAGTGAATGCTATAGTGTAGTTATACAGGACCTATTGAAATAGCAGCTACTTATACATTAGTTTAAATAGCACATTTATAACCCTACTCAATGCCACCAATACAGACCTAGTCTCTTATATTACATACAGCAAAAATATTGTAAAAACTTTAATGTCTTATCACGACTTCTAAAGAAAATATAAAATTCCCATAGCAACGAGATCACCAACATAAGCAAGTTTGAGAAGATGTTTAATATATACACATAGTGTAAGCACGATTGAACGAAGTCAATATCTAGAAATTAGTCACAAACTCAACTGTGAGATACAGATACCAGTGTTTAAATAAACATACCATATTCCTCGTATAATGGGTGAGGCAGCCCTTTGATCTATTAGAACAATTAACAATTCCTACAGTTCATTTGAAACAGTTTATTTTATTTTTTTCATATCTCTTTGGTAAATATTTCTGTGTATACTGTTATTTTGAACTGGCTTCAGTTTAAAATGTATAAAAATGTGCTGACCTAGTCAGGTATACCAACATAACAACCCACAATAAAACTGTACCAAACAGTAGCTAACTGAACTTCATTTTGCCTTGTAAACTGCAGAACCTTCTTTGTAATTTTAATCATAACTATATTTGTAAACTGTAGATAAAACAAATATGTTATTGATTTGATTATTGCATCTATTATCATCGAAAAGGTCAAATGATGCTATTGTTATTTCCTTTCATAATTAACGAATACAATTTCGTCATAAGTCCCAATCCAACTCCACCCTCGCTCTGCTTTTTGAAAAAATTGAAATAGTTCTAAACTCAGATGTCATAGTTCTATATAAGACTCTACTTTTCGACATAACTTATTTTAGTTTCTTTAAGGGGGGGGGGGTTGAGATGTGAATTAAAATGTCTTCGGAAGGAAAGAATGATTCGATATAATATCATATAAAGCTCTTGATATAAAGATCAGTTAACATTAAGTTAATTACTGTCATTTAATAAATTCTCATTTAATGTTTTTGTATAATTAGTAAGTTTGTGATTGAAGTTTGCCAATAACTAGTATTACTGTAGTTTCTCACCATAAACAAAGTTAAACTGAATTGTTTTTATATTTTATTGTATTATACATTTTTAAAACTTGTAGCACTGTCGTTGGTGAGCAGAGAACACTACTGTTTTCGTCAAGTAATACAGTGTATTTTTTTTTTTTTTTTTGCTATAACTTTGTTTCATAGTAATCCTGAGTTTTCCTAGTTGGATGTAGACTTTACCACTGCTTTAGGCTCCTTCCTGAATTTACACATTTTCCACAACTTAACCAACATTTGTTGAAAATATTTTGAAGAAAAAATTAATAGCTTAACCAACTTTTCTTAAATATATTTGCATAAACCCCAAGATACACTATCTCGATGAACACTTTGACAGTTTTTAAAAATGACCCTAGCATTTTCTACCTCTTCTGAAGTAGTTTTAACCAATATTTGTTACAAATTTTGTTCCAAAATTTAATAAAATAAACGAAATATATATAATTAAGCCCTTACATATCCACACGTTTGTTGTATACCCTGATGGTTCATTGAAGGATGTACTAGGATGTTAGGTGGGTGGATGGTAGGGGATTTTTTGGACTTGGAGAAAGTGGGGGTTTTTTTGTTCAAGGGGGATGGTGATAGAATGGTTTGAGGCAGGGTGTATAGGAGGATAAAACAAACAACAAAATGGTGAGAAATAAGGGTCAAAACTTAAAAGTAGGGACCACTAAACACTCTGGAAATCTCTGAGTCAAAGCCATTCATTCCCCTCTAGTTACTTAGATTTCCAAAGTATATTTCAATACTATTAACACAAAATAAAAGTCCTTACACGCCAAAACATGTTTTTCCTTGTTAATAAAATAATCATAATTAGAACTAAATTACAAAAAACTTATCCTACATAAAAGTTAAAAGAGATTAAAACAAATGTTTAAAATTTTACAATCATATCTTAAAAGTAAATAATTCTAGTTAAATTATTAGTTTTGAAATACCTAGTTACAGGAGAAATTTTTGTTTACAGGTTGCAGTTATCAGAAAGGTCAGTTATCATATCCTTTAGGACACTGCTCCATCTCCATGTTATTAGATTCGTCGCTCATTAGAATAATGCTAAACTTGGAAAGTTGTTCTCATCACAATTTTTATCTCAGAATTATCATTATGCATCATTTTAAACATCCATGAACACCCAGGGTTCCATTTTTAAAAACAAGGATACGTTTCTTATTTAATAATAGTTCGCAACCTTTTTAAAATTAAATTAGGATTACCTATTTTTTGGGACTTAATAGATATTCTTTGGCAAGTTAAAAAAAAAAAAAAAAAACCTGAATGTTTTATTATATTTATATTAAGTATTGTTCCACTGCCTTCGTTAACAAATAAGACAAATACAAATAATTACATAAAGTAATATATACCAATGCGTAAAAGGCAGTTCTCGTGTATGTGTTAAAAATCAACAATACACCAATGAATATATCTTCTAGCATTGTGAACTCGTCTTTTAAATGATTTCAATATTTTATTAAAACCATCAAAGTATTAATATGTTTATTTTATGTTGTTTTTTTTTTCTCAAATATTTTATAACGTGTCGATGACAGAGATATATCTCATATAAACAGCAAAAGAGGAATCAATCTAGTTACACAAAATAGGGGTGAACACTTTGCGATATGAGATCAAAAAATGCTTACTTACCAAATTTAATCAAAATCGGTTTATATCGTTTGAGTTATCACACAGTTCAACAAGTGATTTAAGGAATTAAATGTAGTTAATTATAACAATTTTAGAGAGTTTATATACGTGTGAATAAATGCATAACTTCAGTGTTTTATTTAAATAGTTATGTTATTATTCACAGAAGAATTATAAAATTCACGTTCGTATCCATAAATTACGATTTGAAACTCTAAACCATTCCCTATTTGTGATTCTAAATATAATTTTATAAATCCTTCACCCAAGCCTCCTGAATAAAGACTTGCTTTACCGTAGAGCCCTTTATCTTCGACTTGAAATTTACTAATGTTATATTCAACCCCTTCTGACGAGTTCGGCCACCGATAGAATTCATAAATTTGTTGGTAATGTGCAAGCTTTTCCTTCGTTATTGACCCGTTGAAGAGTAACCTGAAACAAGAAATATTTTGAATTAATTATATATTTCTACTAAATGTTAGGCAAAACGTGACTAAATAACACAATTAATTGTTGTTTTGCAAGATAACACCTAAACAAGATTATCAAGGTAACCCCTAGAGAAAGGAACTGAGTAGATTGTAATGTGGATGACAACTTAATTTTAAAACATTATCTGAAGATTTTTTCTAGAAGTTAGTGTTTCTACTTAAGACTCAAACAATACTTACCTCTAAACGATACTTACGATAGGGTCTAAACGTACTTCATTAATTCATCGACAGTAAATTGTAATAAATTAATCGAGATTTAAATCATGGTGGTGTAGAGATATTTTTTTGTCTTGTGGAAATTATTTTTGTACCTTAGTATGTTTTGTTTTTCGGGTTTACATTTGTATGTGTTGGTCACAATATCACAAAATGTTGAATTAAATTTATAGAGCTTTTTTGATCAATTTTGTTGAATATACTGTTACCAGGGGACTTAAATTTAATAAAGGCGGAACCAAAATGGTAACAATGTTTGAAAAGAAAGATAAAAAAAAAGACAAAGACAAGTTTAATAATTAACAAGGCTCAAGTTTATTGAAAACAGAAAGAAATTTCGACGGTTCAGACTTTGTCATTTACAACAAAAGACATCCTGACACAAATCATCAGTAAAAAAAAAACTTATGATTAACAAGATCATAAATTGTAAAAGTTATAAGCCCTTAATTGTAACATATAATAATTTAGAAAAAAAAAAAAATTAATCAACAGATTCTAAAAATTTATCCCCCCTTTTAGTATATATATATATTTATAGTTACAAAAATTTAACAATAAAAAAAAAACAATGAGCACAGCTTAATAATTCACAGAATTATAATTAATCAAAAAAAAAGAATTATACGCCCTTAATGTAAAAGTATAATAATTTAAAAAAAAATTAATCAAAAGATTCAAAAAACTTATCCCCCCCCTTTTTAGTTTATAAGATGATAGTTTCTTTTTAAACAGTTACAGAATTTAACAAAATATAAACGAGCTTGATATTTTAAGTTCTAAAAGATCATATCTATAGTTAAGATGTTTATCACTAAACTAAAGTTACATAATATAATTGGTTTGAAAATTTCTTAAAAACTATATTGGCCAATAAATTTATATATTAAAAAAAAGAAAAGAATTTAGAAGTTTGAAAATTTTGTTAATTGACGTCAATTATTTTAATTTAGAAACTAACCTCTTGGAGGTTGTTAGGACCGAAAATTGCATGCAGGCTCCACCCAAGAAATTGTTATATAATTTATAAATAATTACACAAGTCTACATCTAGAAAATAGTTTTAAGGAACACATATTTGCGGAAGTAAATTTAGGCACATATACAATATGAGTTAGTTAAAGTTCTGTAAAGTCAGCTGTAAAAAGGGACATCACTTTTATGCACTTGAAAATCTGAAGTTATGTTATACAAAAAACGTGTTTTGCCAACAGGACGAAACTTGTTAGGATGTTTCGCTGGTTTGCGCAATGTGAGACAAGAATTTCTCTATTTCTCCTATTTCTTCTACCAGCATATTAGCTATGGCAAACAAAAAACACGTTTTTTTTTAAACGTCTGTGCAAAATCAGACATGTTGTAGCATTAATGTTCTTTATTGAAGAAAATATCTGGTTATTTGTCAAAATTAAAGTAAATTAATTGCATCACAGAAATTCGTTAAGATTGTAATTAAAAGCTTCTTAGATGATTATAAATTTATTTATATATATATAGTTTTGTTTAAAAGAAAGCTTGTATAAGACTTGTAAGATTCTTCAAAAGTCTATAAAACGAAATTTTCTGATTTAGAAGAAATTTCTCTAATTGTTTTATATTTGACATGTTCAATAAGATATGCTGATCATTCAATGTTCAACATTAGTTTGCACTTATTTCACAAAATTGTTCAAAACTTAAAATGTGCCTTTACAAGGTTTTGTAAATGATGTTTTAAGAAAAGAAAATTTTTTTATAATCATTTAGTTTCAAAAGAAAATAGAATATCAAATAAAACATGAAATACATATTTTAAAGAATACATGATATTTAACCAATTATTTTAAAAAAAAAAATTAACAAAATTTATAATATGACAAAATCTGTAAGGTTGAAGTACCTGGTTAATCCTGTCGCAGTTCACGTGAGCTTGTACCGAGAAAAATGATGATTTATTTTACATTTTAGAACGAGATTGTTTAAACTAAAGCGCACAAACTGTAAATTAGCATGATGTAGTATAAGACTTGTAAAATTTGAGAAAGAAAGAACTTTTGTTAACGGAGTAATGCAGAATGTAGACCATGTTGTTATCACATCTAGACTGTGGACGGGTGGTAGGGAAGCTAGCTTGACCGGCGAATTGTACTTTGTATTCAGGTGTCAGGCGATGCTTGGTTTTGGAGAGGGCCGCCAGGTGCCAGCATCTGTCAAGGCTAAGCAAGTTGAATGTATATTTACGAATGTGTTTTTGAATGCTACAGCTCTCCCCCCCCGAAAGACGGCGTTAGAGTGGAATAGAGAAGGGGCCAGAAGGGCCTCCCGCAAAATTTTGAAAAAGGAGAGAGAGAGTGTGCGTGAAGGGGTAAAAAAAAATTTCTCTCAGACAGGTGTTTTAGACCTCGAGACAAACAAAAACTTAAGACTAACATGCATAGCGAGTGCCACATTAACTATATGTAGTTCGACAGAACCGGTCAGTATACCTTCACCAAGATAAACAACAAAGAACAAATACACCAAACTTAACTATTAAGAAGATGGACTCACTATGTCCTCGTCCGAAGACGTTATGGTGACGAAGAAACAGAAGAGTTCATGACGCTCTCTATATTCTCGTCGCATCGATTACACCCGCGGAGTGCTCGATGTTAAGATATGTCTAGATAGGGAAACATGTCAGGTACATGTAGCGGCCATTGCCGTAAATTGGAACCTCATAGTTGATCAGACTATGGGTTGAAAAGCGTCAAGTCCGGGGAACAGTGAGATATATCACTGGATAAGGAAAACTAATATCTCTTCGCCTGCAAACATCTATACAGATTACGGCACGGAGGGGCTCTAGTAGAGCTCAGCCCACCGATGCCCAAACATACAGATGTGCATTTGGCTTAGAGGAAATACGGCTTGGTTCCGTATTTTATTATGTTCTGCAGTGCACAGAAAGAAGACTACCAGATGACAATTTGTGCGGGCCAAGAAAGATCAGATAGAAAATTAAATCGTAAAGGAGAAGGTTCTAGAAATTTGTTAATATTTAATTTATATGATGAGGTTTGAGTTGCTCGACGTGTGCTTTTTTAATAAAACGAGGTGAATTGGCGAAAGAAAGCGCAACGGTAACTGGAGTAAGAAAATCGATGATCCGGAAGGGACCTGACCATCGAGGCATCAATTTAGCAGCTCGCTTGTCTATGGCAGAGCTAAGAGGGTGTGTTTTACACCAGACAAGATCGTTGATTTTATACAGATGAGGCTTCCTGAATTTGTTATAGGTCTTTTCGGCCTTTTGGTGCGCTTTCATTATATTGTCTTTGGCCTGGCGCCAAACTTGTGATGGATTAGTATTAGGTTTTGGAAGGAGATCGTGTATGTTCCAGCTGAGACTCAGTGGTGTATTGGGGAGAAAATTAAAAAGAATGCTAAAAGGTGTTGCTTTAAGAGTCTCATGATGTGCGAAATTGAAAGCCAGCTGAAGCCAGCAAAGGGAGTCGTCCCAAGAGGATTGATTTTTGGAGTGATAGGCGATAAGGGCTGCCTTAAGGTTTCGGTTAAGTCTTTCCGCATTATTAGGTTGGGGGTGATAAGGAGATAAAGTTGCATGCTTAATACCGCGAGAAAAACAAAAGTTGCGGAAGACATGTGATACAAAACATTGTGCATTGTCAGAGATTATTATCTTTGGAAAACCGAAATTTTGAAAAATGTTTTGGCTTAAGGCCTTAATTGTACTGTGGGAAGTTGCATCTCTGACAGGCATGAGCCAGGTGAATTTTGAGAACTGGTCAACTGCGACCAATATCATGTTGTAGCCCTGTTTTGTCCTAGGAAGCTGTCCGACGTAGTCGATGTGTAATTTTTCCATGGGACGATTGGGAACCGTTGAGGCAAGGTATCCTAATTTGGAGTTGTGAGCAGGTTTGCTTACAGCGCACACCGAACAAGCTCGCACTTTAGAGGTGACATCCTGTTTTAAAGTTGGCCAATAAAAATTCTCCTTTACCTTAAACAAAGTTTTAAGTACTCCAAGATGACCACCCACAACGGAGTCGTGATGATAATTAATCACCAGGTCGACTAAGGACTGAGGTAAATAAATTCTGGTGGGCTTTTCCAGATGATTTTTCAGGCAGAGTACACCTTTACTTAAACAGTACTTCTCTGAAGAGATGTTCTGTTCAAGGTCGGCAATGATATTTTTCAAAATAGGGTCGGCCTTTTGATGAGTCTGGATGTCATGAAAAGCTAGAGGAAAATTTGTGAGGAGACTGGTACACGAAAAGGTGACATTTTCTTCGTTGAAATTTTCCGGTTCAAACATGCGCGAGAGGGAGTCTGCTATGATGTTCTGAGTTCCTCTTATGTGCGCTACCTTAAATTTCAATGAAGTCAACTTGGCAATCCATCGGCCTAATTTACCAAGTTGACGAGGACGTGCTAAAAGCCAAGAAAGGGCTTGGTTGTCGGTTTCTAATAGGAATTCCCGATGTTCTAGATATTGCCTAAATTTCTCTACTCCAAAAACTACTGCTAGGCATTCGGCTTCATATGCAGATGAGGCTTTTCTTTCTGCAGGTGTTAAAGTACGTGAAGCGTACGCTATGGGCTGGCGTGAGCCGTCAATTTCTTGGAGTAGAACTGCTCCAAGGGCCACCGAGCTCGCATCCGTTTGCAGGATGAATGGTTTAGCGAAATCGGCCATCCGGAGAACCGGAGGCTGTGTTATTGCCTCCCGAAGATGTTTAAAAGCTTTCTCTTGTTCAGCTTGCCAAGAGAATTTTTGGCCCTTCCTCCGAAGCAGATTTAGAGGCGCAGCGTGCTCCGCGAAATTTGGAATGAATTTAGCAAAGAAGTTGACCATTCCAATAAATCTGGAAACGGCCTTAGGGTTCTTGGGTTGCGGAAAATTTCTAATTGCCTTTGTTCTAGATGGGTCGATTTGCACGCCACGAGAAGAAACTAGGTGTCCTAAAAAGCTTATCTCATTCACAGCGAAACGGACCTTATCTGGGTTAACAGTCAGGCCAGCCCGCCGCAAACGAGTAAGGACTTCCCGAAGATGTTTTTGATGCTCTTCCCAAGTTTTGGAGTAGATGACTAGGTCATCCAGATAATTAAAAATGAATTTGAATTTGATGTCATGGAAGACCTGATCCAAGAGTCTGGTAAGCACTTGGGCACCAGTACAGAGTCCAAAAGGGACTCGAGTAAACTGATAAAGCATCCAAGGAGTACAAAAGCTGGTAATTTGTTTGGACTTTTGAGACAAAGGGATTTGATGATAAGCTGAATTAAGATCGAAAACTGTGAAATATTTGGCACCGACAAACCAGTTAAAACTTTGATGTAAGTTAGGTAGCGGCACCGCTTCGACGACGATGTTTTGATTGAGCCTCCGATAATCAATCACCATCCTTGTTTTCTTTTCGGGGTGTTGAACCAGAAAAACAGGAGATGCATATGCCGACCGGCTGGGTTCTACTACTCCTGAATCTAACAATTCGTTGATGTGTTCGCGGAGGTATTCCATTTTGGGAGGTGCCAATTGGTATGGAGAACACTTGACCGGAGTGTTGTCCTTCAGTTGAATATCGTATTCAACTAGATGTGTTAAACCTAACCTTTTTGTGAGTACCTGAGGAAAATCATTAATTATTTTTTGAATGGTGTTTTTATCGTTCTTTTGAAGATGACCTAAAGGATCAGGAGCAGTAGATTCAGATGTTGTGGACACTATAGGTTTATACGCAGAATTACTGAAATTACATAGAGGAAAAACAATAGACCTTGAAAATTTAAAATAGAAGTTTTTTGCTGAAAGATCAAGTACCAGTCCCGTTTTAGATATGAAATCTGACCCGAGGATCAGAGGACACGACAACTTATGCGCCACCAGAAAATCCACATTCCAACTACAATGTTCCATTTTAAGATGAAGACGACAAGAGTAGGAAATGGGCAACCTTTTTCCAGAAGCCGTGACACAATCAGCCTTCACCCTGGTTATGGATTTAAAAGCCTTGGTGTTCTTTAATTTTTTAAAAAGGGCTTTAGAAATGACGCATCTTACTGAACCGGAGTCCAGCAGAGCTTTAACTTTAACTTGCCCAAAAGCTACTTCCACCAAAGGCAAAAACTGATCGTTCAGACCCCTAGATTTAAGAGAAATGTTATTTTTTTTTGAAGTTTGTAGTTGGAAAGCTTAGAGCTGGAATAGGTTTGCCTGGACCTATTCCGTAGAGAGAAGAATTTACAGCCCCAGATATAGTGACCGGGTATGCCACAATTATAACAAATGGGAGTAAAGTAATTTTGAATTCTATTGCCGAAATTGTTTCTTCTTTGATAGGACATTGAGTTTAAATTTTGAAAAGATGGTTTATTAAAGAAATGTGGTTTCAGGTTATGTTTAAATCCGAAGTGGTTGGTTTTTGAACGGGAGGCTGGCCTGGAGCTACCAACTAGACTCCAAACCTGCCTCCGTTTTTTGGAGGATATTGCCTTGTTGGAGGCCGGTTCCGACATTCCGGGCTTCTATGTCCCGGCTGTCCGCAACTGTAACAGACCACGGGTCTCGTAGGTCTAAACTCAGGACTTGTAACTTCGGGTCTCTTTAATGGAGCCCTTTGCCTGTCAGTATACATTACATTGTTGACATGTGCGCAGAGTCTATCTAAGTCTGCAAAGTTTTTAGGTTTGGCAACAAAGACTAGGCAGTTGCGGACTTCCGGAGACAGTCCCTCCAGAATGACGTCCGTGACCTCCAATTCGGACTTATCTAAATTTAAAGTTTCTGCAGCCTCTTTAATTTGATTAACAAAAATGTGCACCGCCTCGTTAGTCTTCTGGGGCCTATAAAATAACTCCTGCACTAGAGAAGCCAACCTTTTCGAAGGTATGAAGAGACTTAAGGCCTCTTTGTGAAAAGTCTTAAATGTCTGATGTCTAATCAGACATGAATTTAAAGGGCCCTGAGCATAGGGCATCAGAACATTATTAATGTTTAAAGCTACGTCCGGGTAAGTTTTGACTATTTTTAAAGAAATTTTAAAAAAATTTAATAATTTGTCAAGGTCGAACGCATCTGTCTGAGGAATTGTCTTAATTATTTGTTCGGCAGGATGACTTAATTTTCCGTATAAGGAAATGTATTGACAGCCTTTCGAACTGCTAGGTGTGGTTTGCTGAGCGTCAGCCTGCGGCGTGTCCGCAAGGAGATTTGGCCCATTAGACCGAGATGGCTCTGCAGAGCTGGCTTTAGTGGTTCCCCCAGAGGGCGTTAGCGGGATGCTTACGTTTAGTTTTAGAGGAGCAACGGTTTGCTCAAAGGCTTTAAATTTTTCTTTGAGCGTAGCGAAATTGTTATGTAGTTCGGCCAGATCCCGTGGCACATTGTTGTCTGCTACTTTTAGTTGTTCAGTATGCACCCGATTTAGGAACTCTAGCCGTCTTCCGAAGACGTTTATGCGCGCACGAACACGAATCATTTTGATTCCTCTTTCGGAATCGAGGTTCTCCAGGTCGTCTTGCAAGACAAACAAGGAGTTCCGGGCTAACGCTATCTGTTGCAAGAGGATGTCTTCGGTGAAGTTTCCCATTTCGGGCTCGACGCTGTTCTGCAGAAGGGACCTAAGAGAGGTTCGCATTTTAGCTACAATGTCTTTTTCACCACCTCTAGCTACTACCTCAAAAGCAAGCTCGGTATTCTTTAACGAGTCCACTAATCGCAGCAAATCCACTGCCATCTTAACCGTTGCTGATAATTATTAAAAAAAAAAATAAACCAAGTAATTTAAATAAAAAAATTTCTTTTAAGATGATGCAAAAAAAAGAAAGAGCCAGAGAAAGACTCAAGAATTATATGTAGTGTAGTTGTTGTGTATATATGTGTGTGTGTAAGTATGAATTAATTGATACAGACAAGCGAAAGAAAACTCGAGAAAATTTTGAAGGAAATTTTTGAATTTTTTTTTGTTTTTTTTTTTTTGTTTTTAACTATTTTTGGATTTTATTATTTATTTAAATTTTTTTGGATTCCCGAATGAGCCCGCTGTCTGGATCAAATTCAGTGAATGACTAGTGTGCAGTGTATGTAAATATATATATATAAAAAAAAAAAATATTTAAGCAGACAAAATAATAATAAAAAAAAATTTTATCGAAATTGGTTTAGAAGTTTTTGTGTAAGTGTTTATAAAATAAATAAATAATAAAAAAGAGACTATAGATTTATAGAGATTTAAATATTTAAACTAAATAAAAAAATTTCATCAGCAACAGTTGTGCAGTATTTGAAAAAGCTGCAAAACATAAAAATGAGCCTTGTTTAACAAAGAAAATTTTGAATTTAAATTTAGATAGTTCCAATGCAAAATTTTGAAAATTAACTAGGGTTCCAGAATTTAAAATTAACCACGCTCTGCTACCAGAAACATGTTACCAGGGGACTTAAATTTAATAAAGGCGGAACCAAAATGGTAACAATGTTTGAAAAGAAAGATAAAAAAAAAGACAAAGACAAGTTTAATAATTAACAAGGCTCAAGTTTATTGAAAACAGAAAGAAATTTCGACGGTTCAGACTTTGTCATTTACAACAAAAGACATCCTGACACAAATCATCAGTAAAAAAAAAACTTATGATTAACAAGATCATAAATTGTAAAAGTTATAAGCCCTTAATTGTAACATATAATAATTTAGAAAAAAAAAAAAATTAATCAACAGATTCTAAAAATTTATCCCCCCTTTTAGTATATATATATATTTATAGTTACAAAAATTTAACAATAAAAAAAAAACAATGAGCACAGCTTAATAATTCACAGAATTATAATTAATCAAAAAAAAAGAATTATACGCCCTTAATGTAAAAGTATAATAATTTAAAAAAAAATTAATCAAAAGATTCAAAAAACTTATCCCCCCCCTTTTTAGTTTATAAGATGATAGTTTCTTTTTAAACAGTTACAGAATTTAACAAAATATAAACGAGCTTGATATTTTAAGTTCTAAAAGATCATATCTATAGTTAAGATGTTTATCACTAAACTAAAGTTACATAATATAATTGGTTTGAAAATTTCTTAAAAACTATATTGGCCAATAAATTTATATATTAAAAAAAAGAAAAGAATTTAGAAGTTTGAAAATTTTGTTAATTGACGTCAATTATTTTAATTTAGAAACTAACCTCTTGGAGGTTGTTAGGACCGAAAATTGCATGCAGGCTCCACCCAAGAAATTGTTATATAATTTATAAATAATTACACAAGTCTACATCTAGAAAATAGTTTTAAGGAACACATATTTGCGGAAGTAAATTTAGGCACATATACAATATGAGTTAGTTAAAGTTCTGTAAAGTCAGCTGTAAAAAGGGACATCACTTTTATGCACTTGAAAATCTGAAGTTATGTTATACAAAAAACGTGTTTTGCCAACAGGACGAAACTTGTTAGGATGTTTCGCTGGTTTGCGCAATGTGAGACAAGAATTTCTCTATTTCTCCTATTTCTTCTACCAGCATATTAGCTATGGCAAACAAAAAACACGTTTTTTTTTAAACGTCTGTGCAAAATCAGACATGTTGTAGCATTAATGTTCTTTATTGAAGAAAATATCTGGTTATTTGTCAAAATTAAAGTAAATTAATTGCATCACAGAAATTCGTTAAGATTGTAATTAAAAGCTTCTTAGATGATTATAAATTTATTTATATATATATAGTTTTGTTTAAAAGAAAGCTTGTATAAGACTTGTAAGATTCTTCAAAAGTCTATAAAACGAAATTTTCTGATTTAGAAGAAATTTCTCTAATTGTTTTATATTTGACATGTTCAATAAGATATGCTGATCATTCAATGTTCAACATTAGTTTGCACTTATTTCACAAAATTGTTCAAAACTTAAAATGTGCCTTTACAAGGTTTTGTAAATGATGTTTTAAGAAAAGAAAATTTTTTTTATAATCATTTAGTTTCAAAAGAAAATAGAATATCAAATAAAACATGAAATACATATTTTAAAGAATACATGATATTTAACCAATTATTTTAAAAAAAAAAATTAACAAAATTTATAATATGACAAAATCTGTAAGGTTGAAGTACCTGGTTAATCCTGTCGCAGTTCACGTGAGCTTGTACCGAGAAAAATGATGATTTATTTTACATTTTAGAACGAGATTGTTTAAACTAAAGCGCACAAACTGTAAATTAGCATGATGTAGTATAAGACTTGTAAAATTTGAGAAAGAAAGAACTTTTGTTAACGGAGTAATGCAGAATGTAGACCATGTTGTTATCACATCTAGACTGTGGACGGGTGGTAGGGAAGCTAGCTTGACCGGCGAATTGTACTTTGTATTCAGGTGTCAGGCGATGCTTGGTTTTGGAGAGGGCCGCCAGGTGCCAGCATCTGTCAAGGCTAAGCAAGTTGAATGTATATTTACGAATGTGTTTTTGAATGCTACAATACATAATCAAACTTTTAAACATATACACATATTCAAGGCCCGATTATACCTAGTCGATGTCAAATAATAATTAAAGATATACACAAATACGAGGTTCAGAAAACCAGTACTACAACTGCTTCATAGAAGCTTACCGTATACCTAAGTGTAAGATCCCTTTGATGTATCAACAATATATTATATCGTACGATTTGATAGTTAATTACCAATTATTTTATTATTTCATTTTACTCACATGTCACCAGATTGTCTTTCGCCCATTGTAAGATTACGAGTGAGTTTAGTTTTTAAGGTATCACATTGTACCACAATACAACCATACAATATCGCCAGGTATAGGGTTACAACCACACCTAATGAAGCTTTAACAAACAGATGCTGATTGCATTCCATTTTGTCTTGTTTTAAACTCAATAACTCTTTCTATAATGTTCTTTTATAATGATGGTTTTAAAGGGTAGATAAAACAAATATGCTAATGTTTTGATTAAAGAATGTTTTAAAGAATTAAATTACAAAAACTGACCCTATATAGAAGTAAAAACAGATTAAAACAAATGTTTAACATTCCACAATCATATCTTAACATTTAATTAAATATAGATAAATAATTAATTTTGAAATACCTGGTTACAGAAGGTTTGTTCACAGGTTGCAGTTATCAGAAATGTCAGTTATCATTTCCTTTAGGAGACTGCTCCATCTCCGTGTTATTGGATTCGTCGCTTCTTAGAATAATGCTAAGCTTGGAAAGTTGTTCTGATCTCAATTTTTATCCGGTTCTTATTTCTTTTTTGACTAACAACTACCTGACAGTTTTGGTTAAGATTAGCTTTGGTTGGTTTTTAATTGGTTTTGGAAATAATAATAAGATCTTTATTTTTGAGGCAAAGGTAGAACCATAAGGTCCTAGCTTCCACTTCACCTCTAATAACATATGACAAAATACATCAACAATAAAAAAAACTAATAAAATTAATAAACAAATAAGGTACTATAAAATAGTAATTACTTCTAAAGCAGAAAATACATCAAAATTAATAACGTAATACATTTTTATAGAAGTAAGGAACAAAAATTAAATTCTTCTTTTAATAACATAATACATTAAACTTGAAAAATATGATGAAACAAGTTAAACTTTAAGCCAAGGTGTTTTCACCATATACGGTTATTTTTATTATTTTCAAAACAATTTTTACGGCATGGTATTCTTTTACACTCGTTTAATAGTTAGCTTAACAATCGTAGGTATAGCTATTCTCTCAAATGTTCGATATATGTAGATGCATACCTTTTTTATGTCAAAAATAAATGTATAATATGTATTGTAATAAATTTCCAATACAAATAAAACAAAAACAAATAATAAAATAAAATAAATATTAACAACTAAGAATAAACTAAGTATAAAAAACAACCGGTAAAATATAGTTTAAGGTAGGTAAATTATTATTTTTTAAATATCTATTTAGTCAAAAATGGTTTCGTAAAATGGAAAAAGAACGAAATAATTTGTGTAAACTTCATATATTGTAAGATCATAAAAAAAGTATAATGTTCATATTGGGTGAATTAATTTGAGATATTTTGATGTATAAGCTACTTGAAGTATACTTGGTTCATAATAGAAATATTTACCGAATAGGGAATTCAAAATAGGGAATAATCCATTCCAAATAGGGAAGTGTGTGTTAACTAAACTAAAGGTCAAACGCTTTTAATATGACGTGAATTGTAAAAATAAAACAAGGACAATTTCAAAGAAATCAGGGCAGCGTATAAGGATTATTTTTGCATCTGTCAACCCAAATAAGAGCAATTCACAGTATTAAGTTTAATAATAATAATTTACAGATCTGTCATGTCCTGGGGATAGTGTCAATCTGCCTATTACATTTCACTCTCGTAGAACCTAAAGATAAGAAGATCAGATATTTCCCATACGCAGATTTCGACGCTGTCTATGAGAAGGACGTTCATATTGTGACAGTCTATCCAATTTTGGATTTTTTTAAAATGCTGGGTAGATTTTTATTTCAGTACCGTCACAATTTTATCTTACAGAATCAACAGGGACTCGCTATAGAGAGTTAAAGCTTGGCTATCCATGGGGACAGTAACATTTGTTCATGTAGTCTGGGGTTAGGACCCTTTAATTCATCATTCTTATCTGATCTCTACCAACTCTTATTCTCTTCTAAATCTGACACTCTTACATCCTTGACAGATTGAATAAGTTGAAAATTATCTATCATTATTTTCAGCCTGGAAATTATTCTGAAAATATAAATATTTGGAATTAATAACAGTCACCTAAATATGGAGCAAAAATTGTCTAAATATCAAAATAAATTGGTAATTTCCACAAGAAAACACAACTAAGCTTGTAAGCAGTACAGAAAAGAACTGAGTATATCATAAAAAGGATGATAGATTAATTGTTCTAATGTGTTATCTGGAGATATTTTATTTTTTCGAGGAAGTTAATGTTTTTACTTTTCCACGTATATATAGGGAAAGTTATGCGTGGATAAAAAAAATGACAATTTTCCTGAGTTTTAGCAATGATGTCTGTCGTCCGTACAGTGTTTCACAAACGTGTGGGTTGATTTTAATCAAATTTGGTAAGTAGGTATAGTTTGGTTATATATTGGACTCATTTAGGTTTTTTTATATAATACAAATTAGGGAGTTGCATAAATATGGGAAAATAACCAAATTTCTTTTTTATTTGAAATTGACTTTAATGATTTCATCAAATTTTACTCAAGTACTGTATTACTCTTAGGGACCCAAACAAAAAGTATCGGTCGTCATGGAAACAAGTATAATAAATTTTCATACAGGCATTTCTGAAGAGATGGGTATTAAATAGGTTTTTTTGTGGTTATTAAAAGCTATAACTGATCAAAGTTATATTAAAATCGTGAGTCGATTATGTATATTTCACTTGTAACAGTTACCCCAAAATTTAGAGTTAATTTCCAAGTAATTAAAATAAATAACAATATATTCTGACATACCAAATTTCATTAAAATCATTAGTAACTTTAGATTTATAGTGTAGTAATATAGATTCCTTTTGCATTTCAAGTGTATTGAATTCAAACTGTCCAAATAACGGTCATTTTAAACAGTGTTTGATCATATCTCATGAGTTATCCAACCAAATGATACCAACTCATACGATGACAAATACTAAAGTTATTGTAAAAAAATATAATGTGAAACCCTAACAAAACTAATATGATATTAGCATGCAAGTAGAGACATGTACAAATCTTTTAACCACCGAGTCCATGTAAATAAATTAGTAATACAAACAATTATAAGGTTCATAAAACCAGAGTAACAACTGGGGTAAAAAAACTAATGACGTCATAGTCAACCATTTAATTTTGAACCCTGATTTCTCAATAAAATGTAATGTCGAACCATATCCTAACTAGAATATGATATCCGCTTGTGAGTATAGACTTTTACATATATTTTAGCTACCCTAGTCCGTGTAAATAAATTAGTAATACAAAGTAATATTAACTGTTTATATTACAAAGTAATAACAGAGTATTAACTGATTTAAAGAAACTATTGACGTTATTGTCAACCTTGTAATTTTGAACCCTAATTTCTCAATAAAATGTAATGTTGAACCCTAACCTAACTAGAATATTATATCCGCTTGTGAGTAGAGACTTGTAATTTACGTAACTGAGTTTAACCCCCTTTGTTCTATCAAAATATATTATATTAAAGAAAGAGAACAATTTTGTTAGGCATAGAATTTACAAGATTTGTTTGTTTTATATCGTACGATGGAGCTCTGTAAGAGCCATGAAAAGTAACGTTATATTGTACTTACTTATCGTTCTCTTAATCCCATTGTAAGATTATGTCTGGCTTCAGTTAAAAATGTACATCAATGTGCTGACGTAATCAGGTATACCAAAACAACAACACCAAATGAAACTACAGCAAAGAGAAGCTGACATCAGTTAATTTTGCTTTGTTTTAAACTAAATAATTCTCCCCCTAATGGTCTCTATAATTTCTACTTTAAAGTTTAGATAAAACATATATGTTAATGATTAGATTATTGATTCTATTATCTTGTAATAGGTCAAAGGATGCTAATGTAATTTTCTTACATAATTATTGAACATCAGTTTTCCAACCTCTCCCATTATGTTTTTTTAATAAATTGCAATAAATTTTAACTTCGGAACAAATATTTAGTTGACTCTACTTTTACCCGTAACTATTTTTTACTCTCTTTGTGGGGGGAGGGTAGGTGTTAACTAAAATATATTAAATGATAAGGTAATATTGCCACATATCATTTTAAAGCTCTTGACGTAAAGAGGAAATGACAAAAAGTTAATTAAATTCATTTAATGCTCATGTGTAGTACTTTTGTGATGTGTGAGGTTATGTTTTATGTTTGGCAATAATTGGGTATTTTTTTGATAATTATTATTTACCCAGTAGTTGTAAAAAAATTGACTTTACTTTTTTAACAGTTCCTTACGTTTAATGAATTTAGAAAACCTAAAACGTGATTTTTGACATCTATCATCAGGCGTACTACACTGGACAAGAATATTATTAAGAATATGACATTTGGTACAAGGGACTATAGTGCCCTTATGCACAACCCAATTAAATTTAATAAAAAATAATTTAAATAGCTGGCATTTAAAATATATAACTAGTATTATTTAATTCATAACACCCTTGCAGCTAAATATTTCCAGATTTTATTTATGCATGTTATTTTTACCAACAGTACGATGACAAATAATGAAGTTATTGTCACTTGTAATTTTGAACCCTAACTGCACTAGAAAATATATACGTATAGGTAAGTGATCCAGGAATAAGTCACACCAACACGTTAGGTCGTCTTCATATACGTAAAATATCCAAAACGATTTTCTCCAATATATTACTCCAATACTTCATAATCAACTACAAATATTGTAATCAAACTTTGCTCAAACGCCGCTTTACTTACCTTTAAAAGTAAATTTTTGACCTTCACTTTAAAAATACTAGATTTGTCTAAATCATAGGTCGTGAAGTTTCCATCAGATTAGTAGATAATGGTGGGGGTTGTAACGTGAATCTTTTGAATTGTTTTGTAACCTAACCTAACCTAACCTAACCTAACCTAACCTAACCTAACCTAACCTAACCTAACCTAACCTAACCTAACCTAACCTAACTAACCTAATCTAACCTAACCTAACCTAACCTAACCTAACCTAACCTAACCTAACCTAACCTAACCTAACCTAACCTAACATAATCGCGATCTGTGACCAATGTTAAAAACAAACTCTCTAATCCCAATCCACCCTGCCTCGCTCAAACATCTTCACCTGCTTTCATTGTGAACGTATGACCGTAACCTGACTAACTTATACATTAATATAACTTGTATTACTGCCGTGGCCACTTTAGTATGCTAGTGTATTATATTTCGCTATAACTTATTGCACAAGCGTTAGATACTAAAGGGCACCATTGTGTTGAACCGGTAGTGAAGTGTTTAATATTTTCATACAACTTGTAGTTTACCACCATGGGCTACCAAAGCGCAATTGTTTTTAACTGGCATGGTAGTGTGTTATGTTTCCATGTAACTATGTCTCTCTTTGAAGAATTATTATCATATAACTTCTAGTTCTGCAGCTTTGGAAAGATTTGAAAAAATGATCATCATTGAGTGTTTTGTTATCATTAAAGAAAGTATTATTTCACTGTCTAACCTAAAAAAATAGGACAGATACAATATATTATGAAAGCGTTCATGGTTCTTATTCATGTTTTGATTGAAAACTTTCTAACTGTCCTTTTAGTGAGGATTTATATTTTATTTGACTTTGGAGATGGGTCAAGATAAAATTTAAGCAATGATTAAAACAAATATTATTATTATTACTATATTTTTTTAAACTATAATTACAGCTTAATAATATTTGATCCTGAAGTAAAAGATTAGCAGTTATTGTATGTATTGCTATTGTCAATCTGCCAATTTTTTTCTATCCCGCAGAGACTGAAGTTACAAACATCAGGAGATTCACAGAAGTGGTTCGCCGGATTATCCATGAGATAGCAGTTAAAATGTCCTTGCGTGACACAGTCTATCTAACATTGTAGTTTTATTTAAAAGATGAGCATAATTTCATCTTAGAACCATCAGATTTTTTTTTGTGGCAGAACTTACAGAGGCACACTGTAGTGAGTACATGCATGGCAGTCTCTAGGGAGCGTAACTGAATATGCTCCAATGATTCATGTAGTCTTGAGTTATATCCCTTTCTATCATCATTCCTATCTATTTTCTACCAACTCTGATTCTCTTGTCACTATGACGTTATTAGAGAGGAGGAGTGTTTTTGTGTTATTTTCTTTCTCAATTTTTGACTTCTTGATGACAGAGTTTTCTCGTTTAAACAACAAAACAGGAAGAAATTTAGTTACACAAAATAGGGGTGATTACCTCGCGAGGATGTGATCAAAATATACCTTCTTACCAAGTTTGATCAAAATTGGTTTAGAAAGTTTGGGTGGTAAAATAGTTCAACAGGCGATACAAGAAAATAAATTAAGTTCATTAAAGCAATCGTAGAGAGTTGAAATACGTCTAATTATGCATGGCAGAAAATGGACGACTTCAGTGTTCCATTTATATATTTATAATCCTTATTTAGAGCAGAAATAATTTATAAAATTTGTTGACAATATGTTAAGGATTGTTACCACGTTCGTATCCATAAATTGCAAGTTGAAACTTTAACCCTTTGCCTTGTAGTGATTGTAAACATAACATCCTAAATAAAGCATTGCTTTACACCCTTCGTCTTGAAATTTAGTTATTGTATATTCAACCCTTTCCTTACGAGTTCGGCCACTAATAGAATTCATAAACTTGTTGGTAATATCTACGCTTTTCCTTCTTTATTGTCCCGTTGAAGAGTAACCTGAAACGAGGAAAACATTGACATAATTATGTATTCGTCTAAATGTTAGGCAAAACTTGATTTCATTACACAATAAATCGTTATGTTTTGCAAGATAACACCTAAACAAGATCACTAAGGTAACCTGCAGAGAAAGGAACTGAGTAGATTGTAACGAGGATTACAACTTAATTTTGATAACTTATCTGAGGATGATTTCTAGAAGTTAATGTTTCAACTTTTAGACATACATATAGGGATATTTATAGGGATTTTTATGTGATGGTTTAAAACCAATTTAAACTGTTTTCTGTTAATATCTCACATGTTATCAAATCAATGATAGCAACTCATACCTCACTAACATGGCACATAACAAAGGTATAGTGAAAAATGTAATCGAACCCTAAAAAAAGTTAGTTCGAACCCTGACCTAAATAGAAAATATGATATTTGCATGTTTACACGCGAGGCCCCAGTCACCGTAATGAGCGAAGGAGGTAAACATATTTAACATATAGACATTTTTAAGTCCCAAGACCTAGTTAGTGTCAATTAGTTATTGATATACACAATTACAATGTTTATAAAACCAGTATAACAACTGCTTTAAAGAAACCTACCGTATTCTAAGTGTAACACCCCTTTGAAGTATCAACTCAAATTAAAACATCCTACAAAACAAGAGACCAACATTTTACGTAGAACAATTTAGAAAATTTTCTTATATTATATCTTACGATTTGTTACCATTAATATTAATATTTCATTTTACTCACTTGTCGCCAGGATGTCTTTTGCCAATTGTAAGATTATGAGTGAGTTCATCTTCTAAGTTTTCACATTGTACCACAATACAACCATAAAATATCGTCAGGTATACAACCACACATAATGATAGTGATATAACCACACCTACAGAAACCTTAACAAAGAGATGGTGATTTCACTTCATTTTGTCTTGTTTTAAACTCAATAACTCTTTCTATATAATGATGGTTGTAAAGGGTAGATAAAACAAATATGTCAATGATTAGATTACTAATTATATTACTATCTGAAAATAGGTCAAAGGCGACTATATTGATTTTTTTATATAATTTTTTGAAAAACATTTTTGACTTTCCACCTGTATCCCTAACTGATATATTTAGAATAAATTATTTAAAAAACCTTAAGATTGAGCCATATATATTTTTTGTAAAAAAACATATTTTGAAAATAGTGTATCGATACATTTGTTAAAATAAAATATTAGAGTACAAAATCACGTAAATAAGTAAGAAGGGGGAAATTGTAGTAAAGGCACGTAAAAAATTTGTTTTATTATGCTACAATAAAATAGTAACAGAAGGAGAGCAGTCTTTAAACAAAATTACAAAATAATAAATTATCATTGTATAGTTTTCAGAAGGTATAGGTTGAATTTATAATTGTTAAACAAAGCAAATTAGTGGCTAAACTGAGCTTTTCCCGAGTTTTACAAATGGTTCAATATATTTATTTAATACAAATAATGTATAAATGTAAAGTGTTAAAAGTGAATGGTGGAATAATAAGCGAAATAATCGAACGTAAATTTGGCTTGAACGAGATTATTTAAAAGGTCAAATTACATTCTTAAAAAGTTTGAAAAATTCATAGAGTCCAAAATTGAAATAAGTTTTTAAAAGTTTGTTGAAAGTTCGAAATATGTCTTAATTAGAAATAAAGACTTTTATGGAAGAAACATTATGTACAATAACTAATTGAATCAATTCCAAGTGATAATCCTGGAAAAAACTACTTTCTGATGGTTTTTTTAAGAAATTACTAGTTTTCTTGTAGGAATACAAAAACTATTTTTTTCTTTTTAAATCGATAAATCTACGAATATAAAGATAGGGTCAAGAAATTTGCCATAGGGATCTGTATTTTGGTTTTACAGAACCCTAATGAATTTAAGAAAAATTACAGAAAAAATGATATTTCAAAATACCATTTGAAATAGTATTTTAATAATATCGCTTGCACTATTCAAGTTATAACATACTATTAGATACAAATTACCAGATTTAAATTCTGCATACAATGCTGCCAACATTATTTCTCTACGATGAGAAATAATGTACTTACTGTAAACCTTGCAATTTTATTTAATGTAACGTGAGGACAGACAGTACAGGCGAAGTACGTTTAGACAATTGTTAAAATATATGACCCTTGTTTTTTTTTAATACGTCTTATATGGTTCTTATTCACTTTTTGACCGACGCTTTTGGTTACTATTAGCTTTGGTTGGTTTTTATTTGGTTTTGGAAATAATAATAAAATCATTATTTTTTTATTCAAAGGTAGAACCACAAGGTCCTAGCTTCCACTTAACCTCTAATACCATATCACAAAATACATTAACATTATTAAAACTAAAAAAAAAATTAAACAAATAAGGAACTATAAAATAGTAATTACAAAATATACCAAAATTAATAAAGAAATTAATTATTAAACATGTAAGAAATTATAAAATAATTTACTTCTAAAAACATAAAACAATAAACTTGAAAAATATACTGAAACAAAGTAAAGTTTAAGCAAAGATTTTTTCACCATATACGGTTATTTTTATTATTTTCAAAACAATTTTTACAGCATGGTATTCTTTTACAAACATAGTTAAGTTAATGTAGATATAGCTATTCAATAATCTGTCTCTTGAATGTTCGATATATGTAGATGCATATAAATAAATGTATAAATAATATGTAGGTCAAAAATAAATGTTTACTCTAGTTATACATTTCAAATACAAATAAAACAACAACAAAAAATTAAATTAAATTAAATTTACAACTATGTATAAACTAAATAATAAAAAAACTATTCGTAAAATATACTTATAGGTAGTTCAATTATTTTAAATATTTGTGTATTTTGTAAAAATCCTTTCGTAAAATGGAAAAATAACGAAATAATTAGTGTAAACTTCATATATGGTAAGATCATACAAAAAGTATGATGTTCATATTGGGTGAATTAATTTTAGATATTTTGATATATAAGCTACTTGAAGTATACTTGGGATTATATTAGAAATATTTACCGAATAGGGAATTTAAAATAGGGAATAATCCATTCCAAATAGGGAAATGTGTGTTAACAAAACTAAAGGTCAAAGGCTTAATACGACGTGAATTGTAAAAAATAAAACAAGGACAATTTCAAAGAAATCAGGGCAGCGGATAAGGATTTATTTTTGCATCTGTCAACCCAAATAAGAGCAATTCACAGTAATAATACTATAATAATAATAATTTACAGATCTGTCATGTCCCAGGGATAGTGTCAATCTGCCAATTTCATTTCACTCTCGTAGAACCTAAAGATAAGAAGATCAGATACTTCCCATACACAGATTTCGACGCTGTCTATGAGATAACAGAAGGAACTTCATTTTGTGACACAGTCTATCCAATTTTGGATTTTTTTAAATGCTGGGTAATTTTTTTTTTCAGTACCGTCACAATTTTATCTTACAGAATCAACAGGGACTCGCTATAGAGAGTTAAAGCTTGGCTATCCATAGGGACCCTAACCTTTATTCATTATTCATCTAGTTATGGATTAGATCCCTTTCTTTCATCATTCTTATCTGGTCTCTACGACCACTGACACTCGCAAATAACTTATCTATATATTCGTTTGGGCTGTAAAGCCATACACGGAACATAATTCAACAAAGAATTTATGAAAATAAAAAGCTCGTTATACCAGTTAAAGGGTTTTCAAATATATGTAACCATGTACAGAAAAAAGTGCACTACCTATGTATTCCATTTAAAAGTTGTTATTACTTATTCCCTGCATAAATAATATATACAATTTCTTAATAGATTATTGTATGAGGATAAAAATTACGCCTTTCTCCGAAAATTTCAATTAGATAGTCTAATCCTTTGCCTACTTGTGATTCTAAATAAAATACTATTTTGCCATACCCTTTAAAATCAGAATTTTTATCATAATCATAAAGATATACATAACCCTCTTTGCCTTTATCTTCAACTTTAAAATAGGTAATTTTATATTTAACAAGATCTTGATGATCCGGAAAAACGAAGAAATGATAGATTGATTCATTATGTATCAGATTATCTATCTTTATTTCCTGCTTGCAAAGCACTCTGAAAATAGAAATATTTACAATTAGTTACATAGTCACCAAAATATTGTGAAAAACTTATCTAAATATCACAAACAAATTGTTAATTTCCACAACACCTCAAAAAGATCAAAGGCTTGTAACCTCTACGTAAAGAAACTGAGTAGATTGTAACGAGGATGATAACTTAATCGTTGTAACATTTTCTGGAGATGTTTTCTTGAAGTTGGTATTTTTACTTTTACACATATATAGATAAAGTTATGCGTGGATAAAAAAAAAATAGTTACAAGTTTCCTGAGTGTTAGAAATGATGTTTGTCGGTCGTCAGTACAGTGTTTCACATCTTAAACGTGTGGGATGATTTTATTCAAATTTGGTAAGTAGGTATACTTTGGTTATATATTGGACTTCTTTTCATTTTCTTTTTTATAATGAAAAATAAGGTAGTAACACAAAGATGGGACAAATACAATATTCCATTTTTTCTAAAGTTTTTCTTAATTGAATTCATTAATTTTACTCAAGTGTAACTTATAAGGACCCAAACAAAACGTATTGAACGTCATGGAACCTAAAACGTTTTTCTGAAATGCGTCGTCATGGTAGAATACAATTATCATAAATCCCGCTTCTTAATACCAGTTAATGTTTTCAAATTATTTTCGAAACATAATATATTTTGGTTTGCGATTTTACATAATAAGTGTATCGGACATTAATTAACACTATTTAATAAAATGTAAATGAAATCCATAAAGCTGTTTTTTTATTAATTACATCTCTTAAAAGTGCCTTGCGGTTAATTTTTACTTTTTTTTTATCGATAATTTACGAATAGGCATTTATGAAGAGATGCCTATTAAGAAACACACGCATTAACTGTAAGAAATACAATTTTTGTGGTTCTTAGAAGTTACAACTGAACAAAATTTTCTCGAAACCGTTAGTCGAAATTATATATTTTACTTATAGCAGTTATCCCTAATTTAAAGTTCATTTCAAGGTAATAAAATAAATACCAAAATATTTTCACATACCAAATTTCATAAAAATCATTAATAATTTTTTTATTATAGTGTAGTATTATAGAAACCATTTGAATTTCAGAAGTATTAAATTCAAACTCTACAAATAGCGGTAATTTTAAACTTTTTGGTTCATATCAAATGAGTTCTCCAACTAAATAATACCAACTCATACCTCTCTACGATGACAAATACTAAAGTTATTGTAATAATATATAATATGGAACCTTAACCTAACTAGAATATGATATCCGCATTTGAGTAAAGACTTGTGCATATCTTTTGCCACCATGACCATGTAAATAAATTATTAATACAAAGTAGTATAAGGTTCATAAAATCAGAGTAACAACTGTATATACAAACTAATGACGTTATTGTCAACCTTGTAATTTTGAACCCTGATTTCTCAATAAAATTTAATGTCAAACAATAACTTAACATTCCGCAAACTCAATATGAAACTAATATCAAACTCAATATGATATCCGCCTTTGAGTAAATACTTGTACAAATCTTTTAGCCACCATGACCATGTTAATAAATTAGTACAACAAACAAATATAATGTTTATAAAACCAGAGTAACAACTGTTTATACAAAGTAATGACGTTATTGTCAACCTTGTAATTTTGAACCATGATTTCTCAATAAAATTTAATGTCAAACACTAACCTAACATTCCGCAAACTCAATGTGAAATTAATATCAAACTCAATATTATATCCGCAATTGAGTAAATACTTGTACATATCTATTAGCCACCATTACCACGTAAATAAATTAGTAATACAAACAAATATAAGGTTCATAAAACCAGAGTAACAATTGTTTTAAACAAACTAATGACGTTATTGTCAACCTTGTAATTTTGAACCCTGATTTCTCAATAAAATGTAATGTCGAACACTAACCTAACTAGAATTTAATATCCGCAATTGAGTAAAGACTTGTACATATCTTTTGCCACCATTACCATGTAAATAAATAAGTAATACAAACAAATATAAGGTTCATAAAACCAGAGTAACAACTGTTTTAAACAAACTATAACGTTATTGTCAACCTTGTAATTTTGAACCCTGATTTCTCAATAAAATGTAATGTCGAACCCTAACCTAACAAGAAAACGATATCCGTATTTGAGTAAAGACTTGTACATATCTTTTAGTCATCAAGATCATGTAAATAAATAAGTAATACAAACAAATATATGGTTCATAAAACCAGAGTAACAACTGTTTAAACAAACTAATGACGTTATTGTCAAACTTGTTATTTTAAACCCTGATATCTCAATAAAATGTGATGTCGAACCCTAACCTAGCTAGAATATGATATCCGCATTTGAGTAAAGACTTGTACATATTTATCTTTTAGCCACCAAGTCCATGTAAATACATTAGTAATACAAACAAATATGAGGTTCATAAAACCAGAGTACTAACTGTTTTAAACAATGTAATGACGTTATTGTCAACCTTGTAATTTTGAACCCTGATTTCTCAATAAAATGTAATGTCAAACCCTAACCAACTAGAATTTGATATCCGCAATTGAGTAAATACTTGTACATATCTATTAGCCACCATGACCATGTAAATAAATTAGTAATACAAACAAATATAAGGTTCATAAAACCAGAGTAACAACTGTTTTAAACAAACTAATGACGTTATTGTCAACCTTGTAATTTTGAACCCTGATTTCTCAATAAAATGTAATGTCGAACCCTAACCTAACTAGAATTTGATATCCGCAATTGAGTAAAGACTTGTACATATCTATTAGCCACCATGACCATGTAAATAAATTAGTAATACAAACAAATATAAGGTTCATAAAACCAGAGTAACAATTGTTTAAAACAAAGTATGACGTTATTGTCAACCTTGTAATTTTGAACCCTGATTTCTCAATAAAATGTAATGTCGAACCCTAACCTAACTAGAATTTGATATCAGCAATTGAGTAAAGACTTGTACCTATTTCTTAGCCACCAAGACCATGTATATAAATTAGTAATACAAACAAATATAATGTTCATAAAACCAGAGTAACAACTGTTTTAAACAAAGTAATGACGTTATTGTCAACCTTGTAATTTTGAACACTGATTTCTCAATAAAATTTAATGTCAAACCCTAACCTAACATTCCGCAAACTCAATATGAAACTAATATCAAACTCAATATGATATCCGCAATTGAGTAAAGACTTGTACATATTTTATAGTCATCAAGTCCATGTAAATAAATAAGTAATACAAACAAATATAAGGTTCATAAAACCAGAGTAACAACTGTTTTAAACAAACTATAACGTTATTGTCAACCTTGTAATTTTGAACCCTGATTTCTCAATAAAATGTCGAACCCTAACCTAACAAGAAAACGATATCCGCATTTGAGTAAAGACTTGTACATATCTTTTAGTCATCAAAATCATGTAAATAAATTAGTAATACAAACAAATATGAGGTTCATAAAACCAGAGTACTAACTGTTTTAAACAAAGTAATGACGTTATTGTCAACCTTGTAATTTTGAAAACTGATTTCTCAATAAAATGTAATGTCGAACCCTAACCTAACATTCCGCAAACTCAATATGAAACTAATATCAAACTCAATATGATATCCGCCTTTGAGTAAAGACTTGTACATATCTTTTAGCCACCATGACCATGTAAATAAATTAGTAATACAAACTAGTATAGGGTTCAATAAATCAGAGTACTAACTGTTTTAAACAAACTATAACGTTATTGTCAACCTTGTAATTTTGAACCCTGATTTCTCAATAAAATGTAATGTCGAACCCTAACCTAACTAGAATTTAATATCCGCAATTGAGTAAAGACTTGTACATATCTTTTAGTCATCAAGTCCATGTAAATAAATTAGTAATACAAACAAATATAAGGTTCATGAAACCAGAGTAACAATTATTTTAAACAAACTAATGACGTTATTGTCAACCTTGTAATTTTGAACCCTGATTTCTCAATAAAATGTAAATTTTACATACTTACATGATCGCCGAGCCGCCCGAATTACCTACACGTGTGAAGGTGATTAATACATACACTTTATCGAGGGATTTTTAGAAAATAGTGACAAACGAAACCACGAGATTCAGAGAATAGGTGTAATGAAAAAAATGTTTTAAACGAAAATTCGACATTTTTCATTTACTGATTGTAAAGCCCCATTGTTCTATCAAAACATATCCTAGAATGCGAGAGATCAATTTTAAATTGAGGCGTTAAATTTAAAGCATTGTTTGTGTTGTATGGTACATGGTGTTCTATAATAACCATTAAATGTAACGTTATATTGTACTTACAAGTCGTTATGTCCTAATACTCCCATCGTAAGATTATGTCTGGCTTCAGTTAAAAATATATAACAATGTGCTGACGTAATCAGGTATACCAAAACAACTACACCAAATGAAACTATAGCAGAGAGAAGCTGACTGCAATTCATTTTTCTCTGGTTTAAACTAAAAAACTCTTTCTCTAATGCTCTCTATATTTTGTGTTTCAAAGTTTAGATAAAACATATATGTTAATGATTTAATTAATGATTTCATTATCTTATAATAGGTCAAAGGATGCTAATGTAATTTTCTTACATAATTATCGAATATCAGTTTATCGTAAGTGCCAATTCTAATTCCCCCACCATTTTTTTTTGAATAATTTAAAATAAATTGTAAACCTTGGTATAATAGTTTTTAGTGGACTGTACTTTTTGCCGTAACTTTGTTTTAGTCTTTTTTGGGGGGAGGGAGTGTTATAGTAGTTAACTAAAATATCTGAAATGATAAGGTAATCATGCCACATATCATTTTAAAGCTCTTGATGTAAAGAGGAAATGACAAAATTTAATTACTTTTCTTTAAGGTTAATGTGTAGTACTTTTGTGATGTGTAACGTTGTGTTTGAAGTTTGACAATAATTAGGTAGTTTTTGATAATTTACATTTACCCAGTAATTGTAAAAAATTAATACCTTACTTTTTTTAACAGTTCCTTACATTTTATCGCTTTAGAAAATTTAAAAAGTGATTTTTGGCATATCTACCATCAGTCGTACGACACTGGACAAGAATTTAAAGTGAGGAACATAAGATTTCGTATAAGGGACTATAGTGCGTTTACACAGAACCCAATTGCATTTATGAAAAAATGGATTTCAACATGGAGGGAATTTAAAATATATAACAACTAGTGTATTCAACTTATAACGCACTTGTACATACACCTTTCAAGATTTCAATTCTGCTTATTATGGTACCAACAATACTTCTCTACGATGAAAAAAAATCATGTTTTAGTCACGTCTAATTTTGAAGCCTGACCGCACTACAAAACCAAGTACAAACATTATTATCAAACTATGCTCAATAGCCGCTTTACTTACTTTAAAAATTTGCATTTGCCACCTGCTCTTTAAAAATGATTGTGTTTTAAATCATAAGTAGTAGAGGTCCCATCAGTTTAGTAAAAAATGCTGTTGGTGGTAATGTGACTTAGACAATTCACTTTTGAATTGGTTTATAATCTGACGTTATGTGACCTCGATTTGTGACATATGTTAAAACCAGACTCTCAAACAGCATACTCACCCACTTGCTTTAATTGTGAACGTATGACCTTAGTATGTGACTATAAATTATATTTCGCTATAACTTCCTGTACTGATGTTAGCTTCTAGAGTGTACCATTGTGCTGAACCAGAGTGTACATACAACTTGTAGTATACCATCGTGGGCTACCACAGCGCACAGTGTATTATGTTTCCATGCAACTATTTGAAGTATTATTATGGTGTATAATAGTGTCATATAACTGAAAGCTTTTCTGCTGGTTTTTGATTGGTATTATGTATCTATATAAATTTATTTTACTGTAATCCTTGTATACCTTGTTGGATGTAGACTTTAAACACTCCCTTTTAGGAACTACAACTTTTCTACAATTTTACCAACATTTGATTAAAACAGTTTGAATAAAAAATTTAATATCTTTAATCCATTTTTGTTCAATATTTAATCGTTGGAAAACCCAAGATATTTTAGCTGGATCAACGTATAGACGCTAAAAACAATTATTTTTAGCTGGATGTACATTTTTGTGTAACGTTTGACGATATTTCATCAAAATTTAATCAATTTACCAGGATCCTTGTTGGTATACCCGAGGAACATAGTTCTATGTACATTTTCTGTACATTAGCTGGGTGTACAACCCAAGGGCACTTAGCTGGCTGTAGAGGTTATGGTGTGTTGGTAAGTGGTGGGTATTGGGTAGCTTTTATGCATTGGGGAAGGTAGGAGAATTGTTTGCAATATTTTGGAGCAGAATGTTTTCGGGGCAGGTTTTAAAAGAGGCAAACAACAAAAGTGGGGTAAAAACGCGTCAAAATAAAGGATCAAAACTATACGTCATGGACTTTCCGGAAATATCTGATCCAAAGTCATTCTTAATAAATTTTTGAATTTATATTACTTTAAATAGGAATAAACGCAAAATTGAAAGTTTTGAAGAAATAACAGTTTTCTAGTTACTGTAAAAACAGAAAAATAATCTGAACTAAATTAAACCAACAGGCTCTAGACAGGAAATGAAATAGTTTAAAACAATTATTTAATATTCTACAATTTTTTCTTGACATTCAATTAAATAATTACTATGTTGAAATGCCTGGTTACAAGAGAGATGAGAGTTAACTGGTTGCAGTTGTGAGAATAATCAGAAATCATTTCCTTGCTCCGCCTTACTGGATTTGTTAATCATTAGAATTATGTTAAACTTTTGAAGCTGTACAGAGCTCAATTTTTATCTCAGAAATACCATTTAAGGATCATTTCAAAGATCACGTAATAGTGGATATTGTCCTTTTTAAAAACGAGGATACGTTTATTATTTTAGAAAAAAAAAAGAAAAGAACCCAATGTTTTAAAATCCAATTTCGAGGTAGCTGTTTTCTTGCGACTAAATAAATAATCGATGCAAAGATTTGAAAAAAGGGAAAACGTTCAGTGTTTATTATTTTTTTTTAAATAAGTATTTTTCAACTGCATAACCTAAGAAATAAAATTAATTAGTTGAAGTAATGTACCAATGCCTTCCATGGTTACTATTCATTTTTTGATTGGCAACTACTTTGACTTAATTAATTAATTTCTGTTGTGTTTTATTTAACTTTGGTAATGGGAGAGGAAACAGATTTAGGCAATGATTTGTTAACCATTTATTATTAATATTACTGTCATTTTGTTAACAATATATACAATTTAATATTATTTTACACTCGATCATGAATTTTAGCTATAAATGTATGTATCACTATTTATAAATTTCTCTCTCGAAAATTCAAATGCATAATTGTCACATCAATAAAATGTATCGTAATTAATATATCAACATATTAAAAAATTTAACTACGTATTATCTAAATTAAAAAAATTCTATCCGTAAAATATAGTTGTGCATTATTCTATTATTCTAAAAATTTAGCTACAGTGTTAAAACTGGTATTTTAAAGTGGAAAGTAAAATGAAATAATTACCATAAACTTTTTAAACGAAAAAAATGTAACGTTCTCGTGCTAAAAATGCTTAGAATTTCGGATGTATATGCTAATTGAAGTATACTATGTTTACAATACAAGAAATCACCGAATCCCGAGCAATGGTCCGTTCCATATATGCAAATGTGTATAGATTAAGTTAATGAGCAAAGGGATCGATTACGTAGTGAACGAAACAAATTCAACAACCAGCAATTTCCAGATAAGGTGGCAACTTATAAGAACAACAGAAGATTTTATAAACACATGGGTAGTAAGTAGTTTAGCTTAATGTTGTCTAAGTTTAGCATATACCTGACCTTGGAAATGTTCCCTGTCACCGTTCTAGATTTGTTTATTCAACCCACTCCGCGCAATAATGGTGCCAGTAATTCAAAAAATTTCCATGTTTTCGTGTTGTTGTTAATATGCCAATTTTATTACGCTCCCGCACTGAAGTTACACAGACCCCTTTCTATCATCATTCCTATTTAACATCTCTATCAATTCTGGTTCTCTTCTGACTCTGGAGCTATTAGAGAATTAAAGTGGGGGGAGTTGTCTTTATTTTATGTTCTTTTCCTCCTAAATTTGTTATGATGTGTTGAAGACAGAGAGATTATCTCTTTTAAACAACAAAACAGGATGCAGTCTAGTTTCACAAAATAGGGGTGAACAACTTGTGAGTTGTGGTCAAATTATGCCCAACTTACCAAATTTGATCAAAATCGGTTTACGTAGTTAGGCTTGTAAAACAATACCTGGCAAACAGTTCAACAGGCGACATAAGATAACAAATGTAGTTCAGTATACCAGTTAAAGAGAGTTTAAATAAATGTATTCGTACACGTAAAAACTTCACAACTTCATTGTTCCACTTAAACACTTATGTCATTCACAGAAGAATTCTTAGAATATTCGTATCCATAAACTACAATTTTAAACTCTAATCCTTTGCCTATTTTTGATTGTAAATAAAATATTAGATGTCTTTCACCCACGCCTCCAGCATAAAGACTTGCTTTACCTCCTATCCCTTTGTCTACGATTTGAAACTTACTAATTTTATATTCAATCGTTTGTGACATCGTTAACGGCCACCGATAAAAATGATAAACTCGTTCGTCAGAGTCAAACATATCCTTCTCCCATGTCCCTTTGAAAAGTAACCTGAAGAAAGAAAAAATTTGAATTAGTTACACGTTCGTCTAAATATTGATTAAAACTTATCTAAATATCACAATAAATTGTTCTTTTCTACAAGACAACACCTCAACATGATTACTAAGCTTGTAACCATCACATAAAGGACTTGATTAGATTATAACGAGGATGATTAGTTGTAAAGTTATCGGGAGTAGTTTCTTTTTCTTTTTTTTTTAATGATATAATATATATATATGGAATTTTATGTTATTGTAGAAGAAATTTAATATAAGTTCCCCTGATTTTATATAAGTGGTGTTTGCAATGATGTATGTTTGTCGTCTCTACAGTGTTCTACAGTTCAAAATTCTGGATCGATTTTAATTAAATTTATTATGAGGGTATATTTGGTTATATCTTGGAATTATTTCATTTGATTTGTAATTAAAAATATGGGGTGGCACTAATAAATAAATTAGAATTGTTTCTAAATTGGCTAAAATTGTTATCATCCAATTTTTTTGACGTGCATCCTTTTAAAGAACCAAAATAAATGTACTGGTTCTCATAGGGTGTTACATAAATTCATCGTCATTGTAAATTGTAATTTGGTAAATCAAGATTAGTGGTTTAGGTTAATACTTTGACTTTTTATGTATGTACGTAGTACATTTGTAGTAGTATGTTTTGGTTTGAGATTTAAGAAATGTGTGTTGGTTAATATTGTTCACAATTTCACAATATATAGAATCAAATCAATAGAGTAAAATTTGATGAATTACGTATTTTGTAAGAGAAAAATTGATAATTATAGTTTTTTTTTACCGATTATTCACTAACAACCATATTTGATAAGTTAGCGACTAAACACATTTTGTTTGTGAACTTAGAAGCTATAATTTATCTAAATTTGATCAAAATCGTTATTCAATCTTGTATTTTTTTTATAACATCTATCACCAAATTTTAATTTGCCGCTACTAGTTTACTATTTTAGGACATGCAATTGAACTAAGTCCCAAAATATACCCACATACAGAAATTTATTAAAATTGTTCCTCATACTTCAGCTGTAGAACACTGTACAGACAACAGACACCAGTACATAAACCACTCTTTTTGATTCATCAGACAGGAAAACATGTACATTCAAAACTCAACAATGATTTCTTGACCCATGACATAACATTTTCTGTAATATAGAGGCAAATAAAAATTTCAAAAAAGAAGGGGGGGTGTCAGAATAAAGATTTTAGTGACAAATTTTGAATGAGAAAAAAAATTATAAATTATTATTTTTTTAAATTGCGTGGATTTTGTTGGCAAAACTAAAATCAGTCTTTAGCGTGTTTTAACGAACGTGAGATTTAATCGCCGTTAAACAATTAGGAATATAAAATAATTATAAAATGAAACTTTCCTAGTTTATTATGTTAGTTTTTACAATGACTTTCTTCCTGACATTAATCGATGTAAATCTTGATGTAAATGAACGAGTAAATAAACCATTATTTCCTATTTTAAAATGTAAACAAAACTAGTAGTAATTCCTACTCAGCTATAAAAAATATATTACCTTATATTATTAAAATATAAAAAATATAATTATAACAGATTCCAATTTCAACATAGTCTATACTAAATATAATAAAATAGGCTATAAACTAGTCCTTTATAAACTTAATAATATAGGTTATGTTCATATAATAATTTTGAATAAAAATACTCATTTTCCCTGACCCCAAACTTCAATTGAGTTTAACAAAAAGTAGTCATTATGTAACACGCCTACCCTATACCTGCTTAAAAGTTTTTGAATCATTCTAATTATCCATTATTGAAAATGTATATGACAATAAATTTCATCCTCACCTTATATTAACACACAAAAACTAATTATTAATTTTAAATTTTAAATAGATTATACATGTGATGGAGGATTAGGTTTAGAATTAAGAGATTATAAAAGTGACATCTATCGGTTTACTTCAGTTAACTCTATCAAAATCCTCTCAATCACCTAGACAACACTCCAACCAATAATCCTGCATGATCTGTTGTGAGTTATCCCTGCCTGGACGCTGTCCCAGTTAGGAATTTTCTTGTTCCTTGCGCGGTCCATGAAGTATAACCTATAAAGTTCGCGATTTCACTATAATCTTATCGATACATCCATGAAATGAGCTTACCAGTTTGTTAGAAGGAAAACCGTTGAATCATTGTCCCACGCTACAGGGGAACTAACAGAAAGGAAGGTGGTTCTTACTGAATAATAATCTCTTACTATTGTGAAGATCAGATATCTCCCTTTGTCTTTGAAGATTATCCACCCCTTCTACGGAATTTAAATTCTCAATAAACCGTTTGAAGTCGTTGACGACTGTATGTGAAAGGCAAAAATAAAATGCGAAATTGAAATTTGGTAATATTGGACTGTAGTAAAGTCAAATACCAAAAATATTAAAGTCATATACTATATTGAATTTCAAAAATATTGAATTAAAATTGTCATAGTGGTGACTATTTTATACAATTTTTTGTTCGTATCTCATGTATTATCCAAATCAATGATAGCAACCCCTTACCTCTCTAAGATGGCAAATAACAAAGCTATTGTCAAAAATGCAATTTCGAACTCTGACCTAACTAGAAATTATAATCACATATTTAAAAGGCAGGGTCGAATCACTGACACTAGCAAATCTGATGTAGATGTTTATCATGTACACATTTTCAAGACTCCATTGGATCCAGTCGACGTCAAGAAATCAATGATATACAAAATTACGAGGTTCAGAAGGCCAGTGTAACAACTGTTTTAAAGAAACATAACATATTGTAAGTATTCTGGGTGTAAGACCCCTTTGATGTATCAAAACAATTAAAAATTTCTACAAAAAGGGACCAACTTTTAAGGCATTATTTATTATAATAACGTAGAAGATTACCTTTTATTTTATTGTAAGATGATGGTAGTTAATTAGAACTATTTTTAACATTTCATTTTACTCACTTGTCGCCAGGTTGTCTTTTGCCCATTGTAAGATCATGAGTGGGTTGAGTTGGTAATTCTGTACATTGTACCATAAACCAACCACACAATATCGTAAGGAATACAACACCACGAAATGATAATGTACCAAACAGATTGTGACTGAACTTCATCTTTTCTTGTTTTAAACTCAATAACTCTTTATGTAATGTCCTTTTGTAATTATGCTTGTAAATTGTAGATAAAACAAATAAGTTAATGATTTGATTATTTATTCTATTATCTGAGAATAGGTCAAAGGAGACAATTCTGATTTTTTTATATAGTTAACAAATATAATTTTGTCCTACCACCTATTCATCTTCGCTATATTTGAATAAAATGAAATAAATTCTAAACTTTTGAGATAATAATTTATTTATATAGGTTATAAAATGATGACGGTGTGTGTGAATCGATCATTTGCTCACTGCTACAAGAAACACTGTAGCAGTGATTCCTCTAATGAAAGCTACTGTAGCTGTAATGCACTAAGGCAAAGTAAAACCCCTGAATTGGGCCCCTTCCTATTTTATATTTAAAAATTCAGATGAGGAATGTTTTATGACAATGAATGTTTAGCAATATTTGGTTAGATAACACTGAAATGTGTTATCTCGCAAGTCTGATTATAGCAAATTCTTTATTCTTGTATTTTTTGATCTATTGTATTAATGTTTACCAGAGTAAGTATTTTACTGAGTTTAATTATAGCAAATTTATAAATGTTTAGAGCTAGGTAATTTGGTAAGCTTACATTGCGATTGTTTATCTAAAATGTGGTAGTTTCAAATAAGGCACTACTATATGTAATTTTTTATTATTTATAATCTTCTAATAATTAATAGTTAAAATATAATTAATTATGTAGACAATAAAGAAGACAGAAATAAGGGGAATTAATTTCCAGTTAGAATAGAAGTTTCACGTGAAAACAAATATTTTTTAACTCTTAGCTGATTATTACTTTATTAAATCTCTTTAGAATAATATAGTTAATTATGAAACCCGTTTTTTTAATGTTAATATGTTTTTGTAAAGGTTTCAGTGTGTTTGGAACATATTTTTGGAATTCTGTCATAAAATTTAAAAAAAAAAAAATAAAAAAAAAAATATCACAATAATTACTAAATTTTATAATTTTCATCAGAAAATTAAAAACTTGTTAAAAGTAACTAAAAGATAGTTATTTTAAACATAAAACAAATAAAAGATTTACATTTAAAGTTCTTGTGAAAATTTTTTAACATTGAGTTTAAATGGCGCTCAGACTGCTCTTGTAAAACGTATGACTTGTTTTAATTGCTGTTTTCTAGAAGTTCAATTTATTTCTACATATTGTTACCTTTAACCAGGGACTACTTGAGAAGTATTCAAAATTTGTATTGCAAATTCAAATGTTTGTTCCCTTTTAACGCAAGGTTTTATGAATTAGTTCATATTCGGCTTGATAAAGAAAAGTTTTCTTCGCGAATTAAGGAACATTTTTTTAATTACTGGTGTTAAAAGTTTTACAAATATTAGAAAATTACCTCAAACAAATTCAGTTCTAACTTATATGGAACTTGAGAAAAGGGTATATCGGAAATCCCTTATTTAACATGGGGAAGATTCTATTGTGTGGACCCACATAACCTAACCTAACCAAAGTATTTTTCTTAGATAGACAACCTCTAATCGATGTATATTCTATCACACCTTAAGAGGTTCAATGACTTGTATTGTATATCATTCATTATGATTTATTCTGGTGCACAACCCCGTGTCTTATTAATTTGATTTTTATGTAAATATTTTATGTAATTGGTATCGAATAATCCCTAACCTCTTGCGACTGTGTCGACACTTGCTCCATAACCGTTGATTTCAATATCCGTTTTGACATTTATGTAGGGTTTATGTACCAGTCAACTTCACTGGTAGCTGTGTAGCTTCTCCTACATCCACTCCCTGTTGCACCAGCATTTCTTCCTTTGGTTGAAACTGATAGTGAAACCCTATTTTAAGTAACGTGTCAACCCCTGTAGTGATTTCATGTGTATGTTAGGGCGTTATATGACATCTATCCTATGCTTACCGTTTTGTCGGTATTTTTGTCACTGTACGTTGTTCCTTCATATTGACCTCTATAATAAGCATTATTGCAACATTGATTGAAATTTATAATATCTCTATTTCCAAACAGAAAATATTTTCCTAACAATAATTGATATTGTAAATATTCAAAGAAGTATACTCGCACCCTGTGAAACCCTGCATTTAAAATTGAACAACGACCCTTCCAATCACCCATGACATTAAAGAACGTTATCAATCTCTATGAGAGTAGATGTATGTTAAACAAAAGTTATGAAAACAAGAGATATTACATCGCGTATCGAAAAGTATGGATTCCCTAATATGCTGTATACGTCCTTTTATGTGTCTTGCCAAATCTAAATGTTGTGTTGACAAAGATGTATTTCAAATAATTTTCTACTCTTCATGTAATTGTTTTTGTTTTAACGAAGTTTATTGTTACAGGATATTGTGGTGAAACTGATATTGCAGTTTAGTTCTTGCAGGAAAGTCACTCTTAGATATCTGTTGCCTCAACACCACTGGGAATTATTTTACAAAGCTGTGTTTTTAAAAACTGTACACGTTGTTGCTACTCTACTTTCTGCATAATTTTTCGCAGCATAAAACTTTTTTGGTTTTTGTTAGGTTAAATAGGACATACATACTGGATGTTGAGTCTGTTTTAACACTACAGAATATCTTTTGAACACTCTTGACCCAATTAGATTCTTGAATTTCTCTCTTAACACTCCCTAATCTTGATTTCTATTTTTGATCTTTGAGCTATGAAATATTTGACACATCAAACAGGATGATACCTAATTAAAAATATCTGATATCACGCCAGGCCATTAATAATTTTGTTGAGATTTATTTTTATTATTTAAAACTAAATATGAGTTTTATGAAACATGTTAATTAGATATATTCTTTAACTAAATGACATTATAAACTTATCACTACAATATATTAAATCATTTTCAACAGTCACATAATTTCTCATTTTAAAGTCATGTTAATTTCAGAGTAGGACCTCATTTTACTACTCTTGATAAATCTGTATAGTAATATTCAGCTGATATTATCTCTAATTTAAATAACTGTACTTACATTAGTTAAAAATCAAACAACTTGCTGTTACGATGCGAATAATGACATTTATTGTAAATTTTCTGCTGTGTTTGTCCCCTCAAGGTTACTTTGTATTAAATCAGCAATTGTTATTAATTTTCCTGGTAAATAGGTAAACTCTAAGTTATACAGTAAGTAGTTTAACAACAACCTAATATTTAAAACTCTATTTTACTGCAACCGTTTTAAATCAAATTAGCATTAGTGGTGAAGGATCAGTGAAGCAAATGACATCATTGTGTCGTAAACAAAATTATGAAATTGAATAAATTTTTAACTTACAGCCAGAAACGTTTTCTCTTTTTGGGCTTATAGATATTCACACTATAAAAGTGACCTGCTGGTGTCTAAGATTGGTTTGTTATCTTGCATTAAGGTACAACCAATATCATCTTGACTAGCGTGTGTTAGATTTGTTATTTTCTTTGTTTGTTTCAGATCTTATCTTTTATTTTAATAAAACGGACTCCAGACTACTATTCCACAGGTATAAATTTATTGTTTTAGTGGACAACCTATTTCAGACTATGTAGAAAACATCTCAAAAATAATGTATCATATCAAGAAAGAACTGAAATTATGTAATGTTTGTTTTGAAATTGACACCCTTTATTGTTTTAATTCCGTCAGTATCAGGTTTGTTACCATCTTTGTTAAAAAATATATGCTAAAAACAAGACTGATGACATAAATTATTGTATTTTTTTGAGGGTTAAAGTTATCATTATTTTCCAGAGTAACTTTTAGTACCTGCTTAATTATATCTTTCAATTTATCTGCTTCTTTGGATTCAGCTGCGCACAATATAGCATCAAAATAAACTACCGCACCTATTACATTACATAAATACTTTTGGAATATCTCTTACATCACTGAGAACCTAAATGGTGTACATATGTAACAGTACATACCAAAAGAGCAAAATTTAATTGATTTGTATTCTAACTTATCTGGTGAAATTAGTCAAGTTTATTAGTCAGCAGCTATTTTACGTTTTTGTGAATAATATAAATATTTACCCTTTTAAAATGATAGTCCCTGAACTTATCGGTGACCTGAAACTTAAGAACAAAATGACACACTCAACCGTTTACAGTCTAATTGCCCTCTTATCGAAATGAAAGAATAAATCTATGTAATTTGTTCATAACAATAGAAAGTATTGTTTGTGAAAACGGAAATTTTAAATTGTCAATGTATTTTTATTATAACGTATGTATATCAGATGTTTTAAAAGTATGTGATGCTTTTTGTAATTTTTGATTAGATAGAAATATCAAAACGGTACTTTGGGAACGTCTTTGGATAAAAATGAAAACTGTTTTTAAAAGGTGATTAGAAATTATAAACGCATCCTATTTATCAAAACACAATCCTTAAGTTTACATATTTCAATCCTTTAGGAAATTACGGAAGATTCTATGATTTTGGAATTCTCAGTTTATTTACTGAATGGAAGACACTAAGATAAACTAGTTTAATAAATCTGAAATAAAAAATCTTAATGATTTTATTATTTCTACCATATATAAATTTGTAATTTTTTTAAAGAATTGGTCGGTGTAATGATGTGAATTGGCCACAATCGATAAGTTTTTTAAAGAATTTGTCGATGTAATCATGTGATTTGAGGATAAAATAAAGCAAAAGCTTAGAGTTTCAAATATTTAATAGTATAAATGAGCTACAATGGTTTCGCCTTGCGGCATCGTCGGGCAACTGATAATTAGCAGGTATAGACAACTATTTAAACATAAGTACAGGACACTGAAATACAATAGAGAAATCGGGAAAGGTAGGGGGATGACCTAGCAGGTAGATAAAGGTTAATGAACTATGTAACGGATGGGTTATAGAAGAGGTGACGAATTTAATACAATTTGGTCATTTAAGTTGAGAATAGGCCTAAGTGAAATAGATCTATTTATGTCTAAACATTCTAAATTATTTAATCTATTGCTTTTATTTTCTATATGTAAGAGTTTAACATTCAATTTCGGATCAAAACTATGACCCGAGTGCAAAAGTGATTTGGCCACAATCGTGATTCAGATTCCGAAAAAATGGTGAGTAAATAACTACAGTTTACCGATCTTTGAAGAATCAGTAATACAAGAATGAAGCAATGTCAAGACTTTCCGATTGCTAAACTCGGCATTCTATTCCATGGCACCGTAGGGCTAATAGACCATGGACTTAGGTAAAGATTGTTTGGTTTTTTAAAGTATATTATATCAGTAGAGATGGGGGCACTTGAGGACAAAAATGGTGGGGGTACCCCCACCCCTCCCCCCTCCCCCGTGGCCCCTCCCCCTTTGCCCCTCCCCTCCCCTCCCCCTCCCCTTTGCCCCTCCCCCTTTGCCCCTCCCCCCATTGCCCCTCCCCCCTTTGCCCCTCCCCCTGCCCCTCCCCTGTAGGCCCCTCCCCTTTAGGCCCCTTCCCTTCCCCCATTGGTCCCCCCACCCCTCCCCCTGCCCCTCCCCTGTAGGCCCCTCCCCTTTAGGCCCCTTCCCTTCCCCCATTGGTCCCCCACCTCCCCTGCCCCTCCCCTGTAGGCCCCTCCCCTTTAGGCCCCTTCCCTTCCCCCATTGGTCCCCCCACCAGTGACGTATTGTTGTCGAGACACACACACACACACACACACACACACATGACGTCATACACACATGACGTCATACACTTAACTTTTTTAATACCGGTGGGATTCGAACCTGTGAAGTTAGGATTCGAAGGCGGACACGCTACCGACTGAGCTATCGTGCATAGTATTACAAGTCGGATATTTAACGCGGTATATAAGCCGCCATGTTGTAACCGCAATAATGTGTTATATATATATAATGTGTTAAGATAGTTAACCTAACCTATAAGTGTCCTACTTTTGCCCATCCACAGCCTATCAGCTGTTACAATAATGTGTTATATATTTATATAATGTGTTATATAACGTGTTAAGATAGGTAACCTATTAGAGTTTCCTACTTTTGCCCACCACGACCTAGGTACATTTAATGTGTTAAACGTAGTTTCCTCCGTTGTCTACCAGGGTGTAGCACATGTGTTTATGTATCGTGTTAAGACATTGTTAACCTAGACTTAATTCCTGCCTAAACCTATGCTTACCACAGCCCACACGGGTGTTAGTCTGGCCACTATTTAACCGAACCGAAATTACCAACCGATTTACCAACCGACCGATTTACCAACCAAAACCAACCGATTTACCAACCAAAATATACTTTTACCAACCGAAATATACTTTTAGCAACCGATCTACCAACCGAAATATACTTTTAGCAACCCAAACATCCAACCGATATACCTCGACCCGCGGACTTTGCTCCCCCCTGCGGGAACCCCCCACCGGCTGCGGGAACCCCCCACCGGCTGCGGGAACCCCCCACCGGCTGCGGGAACCCCCCACCGGCTGCGGGAACCCCCCACCACCACCTCCCAGCGTGTGTGGAAGTGACAGCATATCGGTCTCAGCCCGGGGTCCTCTACTCCCCTCCAACAATATTCATATAGGTAAGAAAGGGGGGTCGCGTCGCTTACCTCGTTTCGGCTACCATTCCAAGGTGTGTAGGTCAGGTTCTGACAGGTCTAGCCGGATTGTACAACAGTGCGTAACAGTGCGCATGCGTACTACTCGCTGAAAGGAGAGTGTCCACAGGTTTACTCCATCTACACTACCAGAGTGTAGCACCGGTCAAACAAGTTAAAACAAGGTGACTCACACGGTTGGTAAATAATATGAAAACGTGTAGATGTTTTAATAATGTATTCTCTCAGTTTAAAAAAGTTACATTACAGAGTACTATAATAATAATAACGAGAATAAACACAGAGTTGAGTCAACTACCCAACCAATCAATGGTCCCCAGATTATTTTTTGAGTCACACACACAAACTTACAACATTACATTTTTATATTTACATCTCCGAAACATACACCTGCACAAGTCACCATGACAGTCTGACTGTTTACAAAATAATAAGTCTTTAATATAAAACTTTTGACAGTTCAGTACACAACAACTATAACACTGGTCCGATACAGTTCCTGTGCCAACAGTGGTTGTCGTAAATAAGCTGTACAGATCCATTATCGGTACGTTCCAATACCTGCACCTACAATGACAAAAGCTGAATGCCTGGCACTTTGTACATGCCAGGCCGTCAACTTGACATTCGGGTGCTTTAAAACATTTGTCAGCACAACAGTACCCGGTCAAATGTTGAGGCCGTACTATTACTGGAACACTGTACGACTTCCTTGAGCGGCAGTCGGCAAGCAAACAAGTGCACAGGCTTCCGTAACAATCTGGTTTTGTACAAAACACCAGATCTTTTAATTTGATCTTTTTACATGCGTTACCACAGCACACGTAGGATTCCAGCGTCTTACACAATTCCTGAAAAAGCAGAAAATAATTCGTTAAAATAAGCTTCTCCTCTGTGTTTTACGGGGTTGGAACCGTCATCCGGTACAGTGAAGCCATAACAGAGCCCACATTACAAGCCGGGGCAAGCAGAAGGCTTTACCCCTTGTGGAAATAGCCCCAAATCCATCGCTATTTCCTGTGACCACCACTCCATTACAAAATTGTGGCCTCCAAAAATTTTTTTTTGATTTTTTAAATTTATTTTTGTATTTTTTTTGTTTACGCTTTGACTCCGTGCCCAAATTGTACCTCATTCAAAGTTTATCAAGTCTTTCGACTGCGCCAGTGACCTTCAAACAGGTTTACGGGAGAATCAACTCCGCTCCAGGGACCTCCATACAACCTTGCGGGCTTTTTAGTTTCACACCAGAGGGTAACACACATACACAGATGCCGGTCAGGTATCTTCATACCGTCCCCGCGACCTTTTAGGCAAGGAGTAAATCGTAATAACTTTTAGCACTTTTTAGTGCACATTTACTATCTACGTTACTATTATGCTGAGGTAATATACAGTTAATGTCTCCACTATGGGAGAATTTCTCTTCTTGAGGCAATTCCATGACGTGAGGATGGAATTGTCTCAAAAATAGTGCCTTTTCCAATCCTTTTGTGAAAAGTGTTGCAAAAGGCTTGCACAAAGTGCGTATCGTGTCCTCGTTGTAAGGTACACCGCCTTCATCCCATCTGATATAGTGAAAACGTGATTGTAGCCAACGAGCCGATTTTTGAGATTTTTCGTTAAGGAGAGAAAATCTGTAGGGCGGTTTAAAGACTGTAACACTTTGAAATTGATCACCGACAATGGCCAATTCTTTGACTATATACCTGTTGTCGTTATCGTGAAACGCGTGAAATTCAACTACCGCCGCCTGCATGTTTTTTAAACAAGCTCACTTCGTCGTACAGTTTGTCCGCTTCGGGGAGTGTGCTAGATACGAGCTCGTCGCTGGCCAAGATCTCAATGATGTAGGAGCGTAACTCTTCCTCGATATAAAACAATTCGGCGACACGTCTGGACACGAGCGGCATACTCTCCTCGAATAGCTTCCATTCGTCAGCGTTCAAGGTCATACAATGTTGCCCATCGTACAATTGAACGTAACGTTTACCGAAAGTAGTCCGTACTATTACGTCACCGATACTCATGGCGAATTTTAACGTACTCTTGCTGCCGAGAGCAGCCGTTATAGATTTTAAATTAATCGACAATTCGTCGAGTAGATTATGATTGAAGTAAACAAATTTTCTACCACCCTGTACTAAAAGTCCGAGAGTGAAACCTGTATGCTGGAACAAACCGGTTGCTATGAATTTAGTGCACTCTTTGTTTAAGAAATGAACGGATTTAAGAAAAATTCCCAAAGGGAGGTTAGGTGGTACCTGACGTTTGGTAGGAGCTCGCTCCACGTCCATCTTACTCGGATCCATTGTCTCGACTGACCGACGACGGCGGTTACAACTGACTACTTTGATAAAATGACGAAAGATTGTGCAAATAACCTTTCTCAAGTTCCGGTTCGATTAGAACCAATGGGAATTCGTGTAGACGAGCATCATCGAAATCGAATTGATAGTATTTTTCGTCGCTTATATCATCCTCCCCACAACTGACACAATAATGGTTGCGATAAACCATCCCCACCCCACCCACTAAAACGTAAACCGAATCCGAAGACGGGCCGATGGTACCCGAAGATAGCCGACTCTTTAAACCTGTATAGACATGTTCCGATACTTGCGACTTATCGACATGATATTTGTCGTCATCGTCGCCATCGTAGATATACTCTGTGAATGTCAAGGTCAACTGATTGTCTATTTCACTAGGGTTGAATAAATAATATAGTTTGCTTTCGCTAAAAAAGTCCTCTAAATCCGATAAGCTATCCTTAGGCACGAGCCTGAGGAAGGCATGAACGACTCCTGGGTATGTGGTGCACATGATGTCTCGACCGTGAATGACTGGTTCGATAATTGTATCGCGTTATAAGAGGGACTGTGCGCATGCGCATCTATTCCACTACCTTTCTAACCGTGCCCGTAAGGAGATTGTACACAATATGCGAGTCGTGTAAAATCAGACAATAGGCTGTAGTAGTTGCAGGTATATTGGCGGACGTTTCTATTTCTAGTCTGACATCCACGGGACCAGATTTAATAGAATCGTTCTGTTTGGAACAATCGATTACGAAGAGAGGACAATCTGTAAAAGATTGTAAATCTAGACTGGGCAAGGACTCGTGCGTATAGTACGATTCTTGGAATCTATGGTACATTTCGTACAATGTGGAAATATCGCCGTTAATATTATCGTAAGGAAAATACTGTGAATTTAGATAGAGTTTTAAATTCGAAAGGCCGCACTTGTCAAACACAGAGGCATCCTTTTTGATCTGATTTTTTCTATCTGTTTGGAAGGCTAGAATAACATAGCGTGGTTTTTCCAACTGATTAGCGGTTTTAATTGTCCACGAAATCTGATTTGTTTGCGGCACTATTGGATACTCGTGTAACTCCCAACTACGAAACGGAACATGGACAGGTTCGTCTCTTTCGATCATTTTCAAAAGATTCAATCGGAGTGAATCTGAAACCGTCACATAAGGCACTCTCCAGTGTATACTAGTTATCTTTAGATTAACGGTTGTAGCATCATCACTGTATACAGCGTTCAAATCGGAGGCCGAACGTAAGAGCACTAGTTCCTGTTTTACGTTCAGTACAATCCGTTGGTAGTCTTCGAAAAAGCCCATCAACAGCTTCAATGGTACAGAGAGGGAAAAGTTTGAAGAGGTAGCCATCCCACCGGCTCCCAACCATCCTGCGTTGCTGAATTTATTCTTCTCACTCTCTCGCAACGACAATAGATTTTTAATGGTACTCGTGATGCCTACATTTCTCGTACGGTCCACTTCGCTACCGGCAAATTCGTATCTAATATCGTCAAATAGAAAGGCTACGGCATTGTTGACCAATTTCACCGTTGCAGCAGTGCCGTCCGCTTTTGTACCGCTCAGTGTTCCTTTTATATGCAATATACTACCAAACGGTGCTGTGATCACGTCCTGGTGATTTATGGGAATACGAATTTCATCGTTATTACCGTACGTTGACGACGCATAAGGTCTGTGCGAATGATATTCCAGACCACTGATGACGTCATTGTATTCTGCTGCACTATCTATTGCCAGTAGATCCATTTTTCACTTTAAATCCCAAAGCCGAGAGAAAACGTATATTTCTAGCTGTTAACTCTGTCGAGTTTGAACGTACACTGATACTGTTCTTATAACGTTGTCCATTAAATACGAGACCCATTTCTACGTAAATGCAATCGGACAGAAACTGATTCTTCTCTGAAATTTATAGGTACTCCGTTCTGATCTCTAAGGCTTACGGTGATGTTATGAATGGTTTTCACGTTGACTGGTAAATATATTACAGTCGTCGGTATTTCGACAATCTTGTACCCCGGAGCCACTTGTGGGTAAAACTCGTGTATATTGTGTGACTCTTTTCCATTTTGAAATGACCCAGTTACAATATTACACGCAACCCTAATAACATTCACTCTTATAATATCGACGGGCAGCTCAGATTCGTGTCTTTGGTCGGCTGATAAATTCCCATTATTGAAACCGAGTAATTTTCCTATAGATCCGTCTTTAAAATGAATAGTCTTTGAACACTTAAGTTCCGTTTTAAGTGTGTTATTGTTCGGCTTGAGTGAAAATGTCACTCCCGACGGCAGTTGGGTTTTGATATATTTTTCAATGTCCTCAATTTCGTACGAACCTGTCGGTATGTTAACGGTCACTTCATAATTATCGTTTTGATCTCCACCGAGATACAATTTATTATTAATTCCCTCTTCGATATTGGGAATGGAATTGTACACAGCAAGATCAATGAGACCGATTTCCCACTCTCCATTGGATAGATCAATCGGTGGAAAGAAATCACACCAAAGTGTAGAACTATTTCCGTTTAAAACAATACTCATGGTAGTAGAAACTTTAAGCACAAATGTCCACAGACGACTGAAGTGTCACTTTGATGTCGCTTGTAATTATAGTGAATATTAGCGTTGGAACCAAAATATCTAGTCAGTTCGAGTGGAGGTCTAAGATTTCCAAAACTGTCATAGTATTCTACATTTACACCGCGCTTTTTATAACACACCCAATGTGTACCTTCACCCGTGCTACTATCGAGGTTGACAATGGCGGATTCGTTTTTCAACGGCCCCGTCGGGGGTAGATTATCCCTCATAAAAACACCTCTGAAATACGGTATCCTCACGGCATATTTCTCTAAATCAATATTTGTTAACGGTCTGTTTGGTAATGAATCAATCAAACTTTTTTTTTATTGATCTTCTTCTTCTTGCCTTTCAGTCCCCTGCCTTTTGGATACGGTTTGAGATACAGACCAGTGCCTTTAGCATATGGTTTGAGATACAGACCGCTGCCTTTTTGATACGGTTTGAGATACAAACCCCCACCCAACAAGAGACGTTTCCCTCCACCTCCCAATTTGGATTTCGCTTTCATGGCCGTTGTTACAGCCCACGCTGCTGCCCGTTCACCCATAGACGCGTTACCCGATTTGACTCGACTCCAAGCCCGTTCTGCTAAAATTTTATCCGCTTCTCTACGATGCTCCGAATCACTGTATTTGCTGTACGCTATATCGTGCTCTTTACACGCTTCGTCCAGCGGATTGACTCCTTTATCACCTCGGGCTAATCTCTCGGCTAGTTTTGTACCCGGACCGCAATAGTTGTAAGAGGGTAAGTGGAGTTCTACAGGCAATAGATCTATAGCCTTGTTTAAAACCCTATCACCAACGCTTAAAATTCCAGAAACGAGACCACGGCCCTTTTTGACCCTTGTTGTTCGTCCCTTTGCCATTTCTATACTGAATCAATACTCAAGGGTGCAACGTATTTATGGTGTCGTCGCTAAAAAAATTGGTTATAACTTATCGCTCGAACCCCATAGTGATCTCCAGTTCGTTACTCGGTCTTTGGAAACATCCACTTTACTGTATTCTCTCTTAATAACACGAGCGAAAGCGATAAGTTCCGATTTACTGTACGCCTTAAAACCATTTTCCAACGCTTTTATAGAGCCGGCCAATTGTGCCACTGTAATTGCATCCGTATCGACATCGCCTTTGGCGACATTACAGATACGTTTCCCCTCGGCGTTAAAACAATCGCCATTTTTCAACAACAACACATTGTTCCTTATCCACGTCTCCAATTCTCGAATGTATGTTTTCAACTGTCTTAAATTCACTACATCCATATCGTCGACGGCATCGGCTACACTAGTTATCCTCTTATTTTCAGCATTGAAAACCGATTCACCGGATGTCGGTGATTGGTGTAGATGTACGGTATTTTCCATGAGGAAAATCAAAGTGACAGCATCATCGGCGTAGACGGGAGAACCGACACTTGCAATCCGACGATGAAGAAAATAATACCCCATATGGTCGGATACAATACTTTTATTGTCAACGTACATCTTATTGGCGGCGTCCGTCTTACTAGAGGGATACTTTAAATTACAGATACTAGCGTTACGAGCATCAAAGGCTCCCGCTTCCATCTCATCGCTCCCCTCCACATTTTTCACGAGAAAATTTTTCCTGGCGTATGCTATGTTGACGGCATCACCGTCGTCTATAGGTTCACCTACATCTTGTATTCGACTCTGTTTAACGGAATAGTCGGTCATAAGTTTAATCGGTATTAAAGATTCGAGATATCCTCTAGTTACAGCGTCATCGGTATCTTTAGTCGGACCCAGACCGCCCAAGGGTATGCCCTTTGTGTGATATTTTTGTGCGACTTTATCAAAGGTTATACACGTCTTATCCACAGTGTCTAGATTAACAGCATCTGTTTCCGTTAGAGGAGCGCCTACATTACGCAAGAGTTTACCCTTTATATCGTAATTACCCTCAGGGGTAAGGTCGTACCCTCTAACTATCGGTTGGGTGGAGGAGGATAAAGCCTTTCTCACCGAATAACGTCCAAACTTGTCGACACTCATCGTATTAATGTTCTTATTTTTGCAATTCCCGCGCCTTTTATAATTCCAGCTTCTTTTAGTTCTTCTATAATAGAAGCTATCTCATTTGCATGTCCCGTGTGTCCTGCATCGTGAGATGCCAACAAATGTCTCAGTCTGTCACACAACTCATTCGGATCGTCCCAGTATGAATAACCTCTACCGCTAACTTTTTTAGGTGGAAATAACTGCTCTATAATGTTTCTATATTTCATAGATTTGTTACGATTAACTTGCCCGTTCGGATCGTATAATCTTTTGTGTGCACTGGATCTCACACAAATATCTCTATACGCTCGTAAATCGGCCTCGGTATATATATCATCATCGGGTATACGCTTAAACACCAACTCGTACAATCCTGGCGTCCCTTTATAGTGAACTCCGTCAATTATAATCTCACCATCGTCCGACAACTGAAGAGTCTTGTTACCGATCATCATAGAGTCGGCTCCGATTTTCGGTCCGTAACTGTGATCTATATTCTGACTACCGGCGGTATCTTTAATCATTTTGAGCATATATTTTCGTGCCAGCGGATGTGCGAAAGTACTGTTTACCCATTGTTCAGATTCACTTTGTCCTACAGGTGTGGACAATAGTTCCCTTACACTGGGCTGCGGTCGGTCCGGAGTCTCTGCAATTACTTCGGTATCCATAAAATCAACACTGGGAGTAGCCGGTACTTCCCCCCACTCTTCATTTTTCTCTTCCTCACTCTCGCTGCTCCACTCATCCGCTATTTCCGTCTTTTCATCCAACTCTTCTTCGGGCTTAATTTCTTGTTTCGGCAAAAACACTCCACTCTTCTGCAACTCTTTAATTATCGGTGTGTATTTCTTAGTATACATTCGTTCCTCTTCGACCTCTCCGTACCTCAACTGTCTGTACTTTTTCTTTATAGCCTTGCGCAATCTGGCTATCTCCAGCGTTAGATGCTCTCTCTTCCCAGACATCTTGTAGAATGACGATTGTTGCAAGTATCAAGCCTTTTGTACCTTAAAAATCTGTTACAATTCGATCAAAACCAATTCTAAATCTTCCATTCTCCGGTTCACTGTCCTTGTCTATTACAACGAATCCATGTTTATCTTTCCACGCGGTTGCACAAATGTTTTTAAATGCACTAAACACCATGTCAGTGTTTACGTGATCATTGTAAATGTGTCGTAAATTGAGATCGTCCTGCTTGAAAAGGACCAAGAGATTGGCATTGTCTCGAATCAATTGTTTGGGAATCCTGCTGTACGTCTGTCCTAAGTAGAAGGAATCTATATTATTGTGACGTCCCATGGTGAAATAGTTACGTATATTGTCGTGTTTCTCGCAAGCTATGTCGTCAAATATTATTATCGAATTTGGCTCCGCTTCACTAGGATGGATGACATTTTCGTTGTCCGTGTATGTGTAATAACCAATTTCTTTGGTATTTCCCAGTATAGTTTCCAAAAACTTGTACTTTGGCTGCTGGAGTGATTTAGAAAATACATAGACGTTGGCAAATTTCAGGCCATTTGGATTGAAGAGCAGATTAAATAGCACATTAGTCTTGCCACTGTTTGATGGGCCGCACACTATAGATCGAACTGTGTTTGGTAATAAAGAACTGTGACGGTGCATTGTTGACCCGCCGCCTCCTGCAACAACGTCAAAGTTTCTTACACGTAGTTTATCCGCTGTGTTTTTTAAACGCATTACGCAACGTTTGTCTAAATACTGTGGAAAACTAACAGTGCTATCCCATTAAATACCTAAACAACAAGCTTGGTTTTATCAATCCAACTGTCGTGTTCCTTGTCAAACCCTAACCACCGCACCAGTACTTTGTTACCCTTTTTGCGTAATACTTTTTCAACAAGATATACGTTGCCGATCTCTGACCTGCTTAATTCTTCGGCATAGAATCCCCCTTTCAGAATGTCACCTTTCGAGTCTTGTAGAATGTACGTTACAGGATTGGTCGGTACAACAGCGTACACGGTAAACACTTCGTTTGTCCAGTTGGGTAGATATCCTTTGGCAAAAGTCTTTTTGAATTTCGATATTCTAACTTTGTCGTCCACTTTGAATCGCGCCAGTGCTTTTGTACTCTTGCGTGCTGTTTTGTCCAGTAACATTTTCTCGTGCTTTTTCAACACTTGAGCGGGTTTCATGCCTATAGTACTGTGCACAGTGTTATTGTAGGTCTTTACTACGTTTTTCAACAGCTCCACCCACTCGTAACTACCGCGTGCCGTAAATTCACGCCACATTATATTTTTCAAAGTACGGTTCAGACGCTCCACCATAGACGCTTTCTTGTCTGAAAAAGTGGCGTAGTGATTTATATTGTATTTTTTCATTAATCTCTTTACGTGCATATTGAAAAACTCCTTCCCCTGATCGGTCTGAAAGTTATTCATAGGATGTTTTTTCAGTATCGGTTCTAACGCTATAGATACGTCTAGAGCCGACTTTGTCTTTAACGGTTCTGCAAACGCAAATTTTGTCAGACAATTTATCATTGTCAGTATATATTTGTAGCCTCGGTTTTCCTTAGCATATGGAATCATTTCCACTAGATCGGCTTGGTAAAGGTCGTTAACTCCTTTCAGTGTCACACTACGTGTTTTGAAATTTCTTCGAGCGGGCTTGTGGAGCTCCGCCGCAATGGCTCGCCTTACATCCATTAGGTAAATGAGTGTGTTTACAGATTGGTGGCACTATTTATTTCGTGGGGATACTCTGGTGCAGGTAATCTCGAAATTATCGCTGCTTGTTCCCGCCTCACCGTTGCTTTGGATTAGTCCGCCAAAAATTGTCCATAAGAGATCGACAGAGATTTCGGAAGCTTTACGAAAAGCAACGTATCCAGGCGTCTTTGTTTTAAAATTGAGACTAGTAAAAGTAAAGCCCAACAGATCACCATCAGCTGTTCCATTTTTCATTTTGTCCACCAAACATTCAAAGCCTCTTTTTATCCAATCAATTTCCGTGACATTCTCGGGTGGTGGATGAAATTTAAACTGAATTTTAGTCCTTAGAGTACGAAATTTTTTCGCCACCCTACTTTGCGAGGAAACAATGTAAATTGGCTCCATAGTTCTTGTCAAGTAACTCTAACCGTGTGAGTCACCTTGTTTTAACTTGTTTGACCGGTGCTACACTCTGGTAGTGTAGATGGAGTAAACCTGTGGACACTCTCCTTTCAGCGAGTAGTACGCATGCGCACTGTTGTACAATCCGGCTAGACCTGTCAGAACCTGACCTACACACCTTGGAATGGTAGCCGAAACGAGGTAAGCGACGCGACCCCCCTTTCTTACCTATATGAATATTGTTGGAGGGGAGTAGAGGACCCCGGGCTGAGACCGATATGCTGTCACTTCCACACACGCTGGGAGGTGGTGGTGGGGGGTTCCCGCAGCCGGTGGGGGGTTCCCGCAGCCGGTGGGGGGTTCCCGCAGGGGGGAGCAAAGTCCGCGGGTCGAGGTATATCGGTTGGATGTTTGGGTTGCTAAAAGTATATTTCGGTTGGTAGATCGGTTGCTAAAAGTATATTTCGGTTGGTAAAAGTATATTTTGGTTGGTAAATCGGTTGGTTTTGGTTGGTAAATCGGTCGGTTGGTAAATCGGTTGGTAATTTCGGTTCGGTTAAATAGTGGCCAGACTAACACCCGTGTGGGCTGTGGTAAGCATAGGTTTAGGCAGGAATTAAGTCTAGGTTAACAATGTCTTAACACGATACATAAACACATGTGCTACACCCTGGTAGACAACGGAGGAAACTACGTTTAACACATTAAATGTACCTAGGTCGTGGTGGGCAAAAGTAGGAAACTCTAATAGGTTACCTATCTTAACACGTTATATAACACATTATATAAATATATAACACATTATTGTAACAGCTGATAGGCTGTGGATGGGCAAAAGTAGGACACTTATAGGTTAGGTTAACTATCTTAACACATTATATATATATAACACATTATTGCGGTTACAACATGGCGGCTTATATACCGCGTTAAATATCCGACTTGTAATACTATGCACGATAGCTCAGTCGGTAGCGTGTCCGCCTTCGAATCCTAACTTCACAGGTTCGAATCCCACCGGTATTAAAAAAGTTAAGTGTATGACGTCATGTGTGTATGACGTCATGTGTGTGTGTGTGTGTGTGTGTGTGTGTGTCTCGACAACAATACGTCACTGGTGGGGGGACCAATGGGGGAAGGGAAGGGGCCTAAAGGGGAGGGGCCTACAGGGGAGGGGCAGGGGAGGTGGGGGACCAATGGGGGAAGGGAAGGGGCCTAAAGGGGAGGGGCCTACAGGGGAGGGGCAGGGGGAGGGGTGGGGGGACCAATGGGGGAAGGGAAGGGGCCTAAAGGGGAGGGGCCTACAGGGGAGGGGCAGGGGGAGGGGCAAAGGGGGGAGGGGCAATGGGGGGAGGGGCAAAGGGGGAGGGGCAAATGGGAGGGGGATGGGAGGGGGGAGGGGAGGGGCAAAGGGGGAGGGGCCACGGGGGGAGGGGGAGGGGTGGGGGTACCCCCACCATTTTTGTCCTCAAGTGCCCCCATCTCTACTTATATCTTCCAGGATTATAACTACATCAAAGCTTGTCCTCACGTGTTGGTTGATTAGACTTTGTTTTCGGTCTGATCCAAGACCCAGCCTCAAAGGAGCACGATAGGGTTACGTCCTGTACCTCCTAAATATCCAAGCTTCCTATTATGTTTCAACCATTTGTAAAAATTGAAAGTAAGGATGTCAAAAGTAAAATCGTTAACAACTTGAACGAGATAATCAAACCACTGTAACATACATCACCAATACTTTTTATCCCATTAGTAAGAAAGAGGAAATTTTTCACAACATCAAATTACTAACACAAACTGTAAATGAACACGGCTCAAGCAGTCTTTCGTTTTCTACGACTGTTTATAGTGTTGTCAAACTCTCTATACACGTGTCTTCAACACAAAGTGCTGACTGTTGTGCAGAAATTTAAATCCAATCTCAAAACAGACAATCAAGTCAATAGGATATTAAACGTAAAGATTCCTTTGGGAAATCTATTGCTGATATTACGTCTGACTGCGAGATTTTGGGATTTTTCGTTATTCATGCAACTTTGAAGAAAAAAGCGATTTCTATTTTGTATTGTTATTGAATCTCTATTTATTCCACCTGAACGTATTTGTGAATATATAAACTAAATTTCAGCTGAAATGATTTAAAATGGCCTTTGGTAGTTCATAGATTGGTAAATTTTAGGTTAGATATATTAAATACAGATTTACTTATAATAACATTGACCTTATTTAGAACATTTGTGAAGCTAAAGAAACAAAATATATATAATAAATTTAAGTTATTCAAATATAAAATATATCAATGTCTTTGGTTAACAAAGTATTTATGACGATAGAAACAGTAACTTGTATCTAAATAATTAGAAACTAACAAACGTTTAATGAATTCATTTTTAGTATCCAGGTCACTATTAGTTAAAATAAAGTTTCTTACCTTGTTTCCGTCAAATGACCTTTTTTTTGTGTTAGTGACGCGTTTCGGGATTTTATCCCATCTTCTGATTCGACATATTACACGAGGATCAGGTTTACTCGAACTTACAAAATAACCTGAAACCACTTAAAATATGTTCTAAAGGTAGATATATGAATGCTGTCGAGGAGTATAAGGCGTTCAAATCAAGAGATACAAATGGCAAACATCGATTATTGAACGACCAACTAAATTTCGATTCAAATACCTTGTACGACACGGCGATAAGAATTCAAGAAAACCGCGGTAAGAACAGGTTCCGAGTGCGGGAAGTATCGGACTGTCAGTTGCCGTCCGGTAGCCAGAAAGTGTACACCTAAACGTACTTTTAATGTGATTTGTTGTGTTTTGTGTAAATAATTTTAGAATTTGACGACCTCGGTTGAGTAATGTATTTATGTTGTGTCTAAAGATGGGATAAAAGTCCCGAAACGCGTCACTAACACAAAAAAGATCTCACCTGACGAAAATAAGGTAAGAAACTTTATTTTAAAAAACGTTTGTTTTATTAGCGCTACATCAATAGTTACATGGCGATATCATTGTTTTCTTTCGATATAATGCTTCAATTAGTGAATGGGCGTGAGATTTGAGCAGATTGTGTAGTTAGGTTAGTTTTTATGATATAGAAAGCGTTAGATTTTTGAGAATAAGTAAATTAAATAGGGCGTAAAAGTTAGACCAAGCAGCTATTGAACCATCAAAATTTAAACAGCCTGGCTACATTTGGAATTGTCGATGGCTATTGTGTTTGCGACTTAATTTCAATATTACCTGACAATTGTGATTTGGGTTGCTCAACCTTCATTTAGTGAGCAAGCGTTTTAAAATTAAAGAATATTGCATCATTAACCATTGAAGCGTAGTGTATTTCAAGCGCAGTGTATTTCAAAAACCTGTGTTTTCTACAATAAAACCTTCTTTAATAAATATGAGCATTATTTCTGCATACAATACGTCAATATTCAAATTTAACACTGTAATCACTCTATCAGATAATTTGACCTTAAATAACCCTCACCCCCCTACATGAACGTGCAACAGTGCCGATTATTATTCATCTAACTGCATTGAATATTCATTCCTCGTTTTACATAGCCGCAAGTAATTTCTTTGTTAGTTCAAAAAGCACTAATAATGAAGTTCACGTTGATAATTTCAGATTTAAACTTTGCGAGTTAATGAAATTGGTTGCTGTGAATTGACAGATTAGAGAAAAAGTCTATTAAAAAACTGTTTTAATAGAACAATGAAATACGTTTTAAAATAAGTCTGTTAATAATATAATTACAATAATAAAATAATATAAAAATTTTATCATTTTTTATAAATGATTTTTACTAAATTTATTTTTTTCTTTTATTAATCCTAGATTACTACTCTTAGTTCATTGTTACGTGATCACTACTCATTCTTAGTAAATTTTACTACTTTCTGTGTTTATTTTTATTATTATTTTTTAAACTTTACTTTATTTTTAGTGTTGACTATTTTTTATATTAAATCCTTTATTGTTTTTAAATGTTTTTAAAAATATTTAACAATAAACTCCTACATATTTTAACTGTAAAAAAATATCTTTTACCACCACTACAAGTACGTTTTAAAAAAATAATTAATCTGGAAAAAAAATCGAAAAAAATATAAATATTATTTTATTGGAAAAATTAATCGGATATTCATAAAATACATCATTTTTAAGTGTTTAATTTATATAAAAAGAGAAAAATGATTTACAATAAGTTCATTAGGTAGAATGCCAAAAATGCCAAAATTAGAGTCCTGTCTTCACTAAGAATCACATTCCTTGCAGTGATTAATATACACTTAGTAGCTAAATCAAACACTTTGAACTCTAAAATTCAAACTCTATTTACACAATAAACTATTTACAACACTAAAAACTAACAATATAAAAACATAATTTACAAAAAAAAAATATTGTAACACTTAATAGTTAAAACTTTCGCAAACACTATTCTTTCGTAAAATATACGACGCGAGCTTAAGTACAGTAATAACGGCTCATTTTTTAGCTTAGCCGAAGAGACAGTGGCCTCTATTCACAATGGTGGAAAGGTAAACAAAAAGACAGAGCGTGTCCGTCTTTTGTCTACGAGTTCTCCGAATTTTACAAAGGGCGGGTCGTAATTTTTACGAATGAGTCACCACTTTCTAGGGTTTAAGATTGTATACGAATGAAAACTTTCAAGCTGTACGAACAAAAACGGTTTGTAAGTTTTGGAAATCCCTAGCCCCAAAACAAGTTGATCAAGTCGGTCATCATAGTACTATCCCACCGCATTATTCAATATACTAGCAGCAGATCCTCTAAATAAATTATGGTACCTTAAAGTAGGAAATATTATAGTGTATTGGTAGATCAAGTGGTCTATTAAGGTGTTATGTTAAAACAGAGTTGTTACGTGAGTTTTCTGAATCTTGTCATTGTGTATTCTTGATGTAGACTAGAACGTAACGGGCCTTGTGAGTGTGTACGTCTAAAAATCTTTTTTTGCTCCGCTCGTGTCGGGGTCTCGATCTTTGAGGGTCTCAAAGAGGTATGTATACGAACGTGTCTCCACTTCCCAACGTATATCGTTACTATACGAAGATCACATTTACTTGGAAGGCCAATGTTTGATTACATTTTACAGTACATATTTATGATATAGAGGTGGGGTAGATACCAGTACACGCAGCATTGAAATCTCCTTTTGGGACTAATATATTTTGTTATAAGTTCAATTACACACTAACCATAAACAAGACTTTTTAAAATGACTGCCATTTTGACATTATATATAAAAAAAAATTGAATTTTAATAAGTTTTTTATGAGCACACTAAAGTTTTGAATACTAAATTGCATTTTGCCATCTTCATTTTTGTGGCCGCTATCGTACTTACGTACAAACGACAACGGACAGACGGTAAAAAAATCGGCCACTTTGACTATAGTAATATAACAGAACTAAAAGAATTTACGTACTGAAACAAAACATTTATGTTGTTCACATTCAGTACCACTGTATAATTGTATCCAAATTAACATAAACCCAAATTACAACTTGTAGAACTTTATAATAGTCTAATAAAAATATTTATAATTAACAAAAGTTTGTTGTAAATTGGGTAATACAAAACAATTGTGTTTATATAACAGTAACTACAACCATTGCCGAAAAGTTAGGTTGATAAATAATGTCTTGAACTTTATAAAATTTTAAAGTGTTGTGTTAAATAATTAGTCGCAGCGATGAAAGTTGTAATAAACAAATTTTTGATTATCTGAACAGTTCAACGGAAATATTAAATATTTTCATAAATTATTTACTTATCAATTAAACAGACAATTTTTGGTTTTACTTACCTTGAAATCTGAACTATTGATGTATGTATGAATGTGTATTGTTATGTACTTAAAAAACCTAAGTATGTATAGGGTGGTCTTCGTGTCAGGAAGTTCACTTTCAGAGTTTATACTTTAAGTGAAAACAAATAAAACAGTTCAAAAAACATTTCCGGAAACATAGTTTTCCGGCTAGACGAATTTTTTTTTAAGGTACGATTTTGGAAATAAATAAATGTTGATTTAATATACAAATTGTAATGAAACTGTTTACATGTGTATCAAAGAAAAGACTTAATTTGAATTATTTACAAAATGGCGGCCGTTATATATCTCGAAAAGCAATAACATTACAAAAAATTAAGAAGATAAAATATTTTGGTTTTTATTGACTAACGAAATATTTTTTTGAATAATATCTTCAATAGATTGATAACCGAGATATCGATAAAAAAACCACGAATTTATTTACTCTCAGTTATCTACAATATTAAGTGTGACCACAGTCGGTTCTTGGTGAAACTCCATGATACGGTAACAAATAATACTCCCTAGTATATTTCACAAAACAGCTGTTTCACAGTTAAACATCATCCATGTAGTATTATTACTTTAATTTATCTACAAGACCAAAAAATAATAAATGATGTTGATAAATAATAAGTAATCATTTGTTGTCTAATAAATATACAAAAAATATATAGTTCATGTATTGTTTAAGTAAAATTACAATTGAATTTGAAATATTTATTTCCTATGTTGGCAATATAACAACAGGTAATCAACAATTTAAGTTTTTTGCATTATTTTCATCGTTGTTTTAGGTTAACTACAGATATTTATCAGTTCCTGTATGGTTTGTGTTGTTACTGTTAGTAGTAGAGGTATTCTGTGACGTTTTGTTAATTTAACTGTGATTAGTGAGTCATTGTAGTAATTCTGTTCTTTTGTACGACTTGAGAATTCACTGATTTGGTTTTCAATAGCATGTATGCAATGCTGCTGCTTGTAGAGTGTGAAAGCAAAATTATTACAAACACACGATTGAAGAATTTAAAACAAATAGTAGGACAATCCCAAAACTTCAGGAGACAGGTTCACTTCCCATCATTCATCCCGCGTACGAACGATCGGTACAACAGTAAAGCTGATATTGATGAAACGTAGTCTAAGTCGGATTTTCACAAAACAAGCGTTCCACAAAGAAACAATTCAGTATCTACATCCAGGAGACTTGTACGCCGTTTCGTGTTCTACAATTGGTTGAATATAAACCCTCAGAGAGATGATAGTAACAACTTAGGCAACCATATTCGGACGAAAATCAGTCCCAATTCAAAGTTAGAACACAACTTTCAGCACAAATTTAGAATTTGTAGTGTGACTAAATTCACAATCAGTTGATCAAATCATACTCTCTTTACGTTTAATTTCTAAAGTATACCAACTATATTTAAAAAGTCATTCTACACCGAGCTTAAAAACAGGAAATTTTTAAATAGCCTCTTTGATTCGAAAGGTTTGGAATGAAAAAGATTTGGAAGTACAAAATATAACAATTCAACATTTTTTTTGTTGTTATCCTTTGGTACTATAGACAACGATAAATTACATTTTTAGTATTTTATTTATAACTCTGTTAACTTCTGAGCTACAGAAAGAAAACAACACTCCGTTCTTTATAACACTACGAAAATGTTTTGTGTTTTATAATTTTTTGTAAAGCTAACGGTTTTTAAAATATGTAACATTAATACATTTAAATGACCGACATTTTTTAAAACATTTGAAATAAAGTCTTGGTTGTTGGTACACATGTAAATAGTTACACTACAAGAGCGTACACAAAATCTGAACTCAATAATGTATCTATGTCGCATGTAATTTTTTATATAAAACAAAATGGAGGTTATATCCAGAAAACGAAGCTTTTCCAGACATTTGTTTTGTTTTCAATAAATGAATGAGCTCTGAGAGTGCCGGGAATAGTTTTCAAATAATATGTATATTTATTTTACGAATACAACCAAGCATTTCACTTCTTATATGTATGTTTTTATTACATTTTATTTTGTATTTATCTTGTATTACATTACAAGAAAATAATATAAGTATTCTAAATATACAACAAAATATTTTGTCTACAGTTGTTGACAAAGTGGCATTTTGTTCATTTAAATTAGTTTGCAAAACAGCTGATTTCTCAACAGTTTCACTTTGCCCACTACTTTGCACACTACATTGCTCACTCCGAATGGCAACCGAACAAAACAAAATTTAGGTTAAGTTTATTTGAATTGATTTATAATATACAGGAAATGTCCCGTATGTAGGTTAGATTTAATTCTTACATGTAAAATAACATAAATAAACAACAAAACAACGTTTTAAAGTTGAAAAAGAAAGTAATTATTCATGAAGATGATTGACAGTGTATGCACACGGAGAGTATTTTTCGTTTGCCGAGTTTTGAAGTTGGCAATCCCGTTTCCTGAACAATACACCTAAGTTATATGTAATATTCATAAATAACTTAAGTTTTGACGTGAGAATTTCTACTCAGTGTTGATGTGTTGTTTAGCACTGCTGCTATATTTTGTGTAGTTAGTTTTAAAATATGGACAGTTCAGAGGATGAAAACCTGTCAAATACCCCGCCTAAATGAGCGGAAAAAGTTAACAACGTTGTACTAAATCTCCTTTCTGTCAAATCAAGGAAAAAGTACGACTGCCAGTATGAACGGTTTTTGTCATGGCTAAAGGAAAACAATGGTAACAAAATAACAACTGTAGACAAAGTATAATGTGCAATTCGTGAGCAAAGTGTTTTTTTTAAACTCGATAAAATTGACGCACTCGGCAAGCCTCGTGCGTCAACATTTTTCTCTCGTTTAAGAAAGTGCCACTTTTCTCACTAGTTGCACAAATAACTATATATTATCATTTTCACCCAGCAAAGCAAAATTTATAACTAGATATAACTAGACATATTATTAGATATACAAGGTAGAAGGGAAAGCGTGTTTCTTGTGACTGAAAGTGTAATTACTGATATGGTGCTAATCAATCAGATTATTGTTTAAATAGTGATATTTATTCTATTAATACCTATTATTAGTTCTATTCCTATAAATGTAACCTCACACTCTACAAGTTGCATATACTTTCATATTGTATCAATACCGATTGTCTTACCATATCAATGTATATTTATCGTTAACTAATGTCGACTAAATGAGGACCCATTTCATCACCTACATTCCATAAGAAAGACCATTTTCCTCATAAACAACAGTTTTAAACAATGTGAACGTAACGAATAAAACTACCTTTTTTACTAATACAAATTAACATTTTGAATGGCCAATTTTTTGTCATTACGTTTAGAGAATCTGCTTTTATTTCATTATGTGATTGAGCTGAGTATGTACCATGATGTGTTAGGAATTAAGCTTCCCGCCTGGGTTCCTTAACGTTAAACTAAATAAATCAGGGAATCAGCACTCAATTAACATTTTATTAATAAGAATAATCATCTCCTACCTTATAACATTGCTACCATCTTATTATTATTATTAGTATTATTATTATTAGTTAAGAATGATTTTAATTGTTGCGACTCACAGATCTGATTCTACGTTACCGTTTATATATTTGACTCTGAAAAAAATTAATAGTTTTTTAATACACGAAGTTTGCTCACCCTGTTTGTAATTCTTATGGATGTTCGTCCAAAGTCTCAATTCTCCGATGAAGCTCTTATTCGCCAAGTCCGTCTGACTATCTTCAAGAATTCCTGCACCACCTTCCCTTCATCAATCTGCCATACTGGCTACGATTCCTCCCACCCACGAGTTTACATATCATTGTAGTATCAATGACGTCTGCTTTGTTTGAAAAGCAAGCAATTTCGTCAGTTATCCAGGTCTGTCACAATAACTCTTGTCATTCTGGCTTCTTAAAAAGAACATATTCTCTATGTCTAACTAAAACTATCCTAATTCCTAACAACGGCGTACATTGACTCTTTATTTATATTTAATATTAGTCAAACATTCTTAGCGGTTTATTTTTGCGAAATCGTAGTTACAAAAATGAGGGCCTATTCTGACCAATAGCATTTGAGAGTTAGTTACTTTTTCTACTATTTTATATAAATGAATAAATTAGACGAATTTGTGACATAAAAAAAAAGTTGATACACATCCTTTGAAAAATTTATATATCAGTGTTATTAAATCAGAACAATAAATAAACCCATGTTGTGTTATAGCTGATTTATTAAAACGTTACCAGGTTTGCCCGAAATATATTAAAAAAATAAATCATCATTATATTTAACAAGTTTTTAGAGATTTTCATAGTCAAAACAGCTGATTTTAAACAATGATAATTCCAAACACAATTATTAAAGATATTATATATGTAATAAAAATCATTATACTGATTTGGGATGTCATACAAACAAGGAATCATACTCCAAAACAGATCTTATAAGAGTGGAAACAAATTAACTTATAACTAAGTTATTAAGTCTTTTGGAGACATTTGGATCGTCCAAACAGTAACCAAGATTATGGGAGGACTCATGGTACTTACCCACCCTCATTATACAAGCATCCTTTAAAAACAATGATACCCAAACGCTGGTACTTGTTCAATATATTAAATTGAATTGGAATTGATCTCTTCTAGTAGAGTAAATTTGTTTAAAACAGTTGTTACACAAATCTTTGCGTCCAGTTATTCAAGAAGCCTTCATCGGGAGCACATGTCGGTGACTCAATTCAGTCAGATCTCGTTACAATACGAATATCACGTTTTATTCTGGAGATAAAACTTCGTAATAACCACTTTGACGATAACTTAGCTATTATTAATCGTATAGAGGCGGAGTTTGTCACCATGACATGCGCAGTTAAAATATGGAAATGTTTGTCTAACGTATATCATTTTTACATTAAATATATTTTTGTTCATAACTTGTGTGTAACAAGTTCAATATTGGCGATATTTTAATATTTAAATTTCAAGTATTCTTATTTTCAATATTGTTCTATATTTGGACACTGTAGTTTTCTATAACAAATTTCATGTCCTAATTTTTGTAGCCGCATTAGCTCTTTAGTACAGTGCGACGAACAAAGAAGTTGTCAATAATCACTTTTTCATATATCTGAGAAGCTATGAAAATAAATGTTACACTCGTACATTGTTGGACTTTGTTAAATGTTACACAATCAATTTTTAATGTTGCAATCATGTTGTGCAGTGTTTGGAGTATGTGGCGATTAGCTATGGTTGAGGTTCAGGAGAGTGAGCTATAGTCTGTGTGGCACCGAGTGTTACGTCCACAGAGTCAATAGCTCCCCAGACAAACTATAATCAAAACTTTAGTTATAGTATATAAGGTAGATCATTTTCAATATACACTGTATACCCTTCTTTTGTTTAATGTACATTTATTTTGAATAATAATAAAACCTGAATACAAGTAGACTGAGAAATTAATACATTTGATGTTAAAAAGTGTGTTCTTAAGTTACTTTTCTGTAAAATAATCTAAACATTTTCTTGTTTTGTAAAGGTGAAAAGATAATGTTAACCCTAAAATGTATTGTGTGTGTTATGTAAACTAAACAGATGATTCATACTAATGTATGTATGAATATTATATTTTTTTCTCTATTAATTTTGAAGTATAAATAAACATCATTTATCTGTCTACATACCCAAAAACATTTGCAATACAATTTATAAAATAACACTATATTTAACAACCTTTGTTTATGGATTTCAATAATTACTTTGATGATAAATAATATTAAAACAATATAATATTCCTATTGAAATACAATATGCGTAGAGTACCAATATTAACACGTTGATTACACTCCTGTCGTAATTAAAACTTTATCGAAAATTCCTCTCATATTTCATTTTATGTATTTTATTCCTAATAATTATACTGAATATAATTATTATAACAATTTGTTTTACACTAGTTGGTTTATAAACGCGTGATATTAATTACACTACTAACAAAATGAATTTACCTCCAGCTACTGTAATATAATAGTAGGGATATTTTTTTAAATAAATGATTTTGTGAATGATATTTTTATTTGAAGTATTTTAAAAATTTTGTTCATGGTTGAAATATTTGATATTATTTACAGGTGACGTATGTAAAGACTTACATACCCTAATCCATAGATAAAAACCCTTTCGTGTCCTAAGCCCTACATATCGCAATCCATAAATACCTCAGCCATACAACCAAGAATGTAATAATTTGTCTTCTCTTTGGTACAAATTAAAAAGAAATACCTAATAGAAATAAACCCATGTTATTTATATAGAACTGTATTCTTACAATCTATAACTAAAAAATTACCCTATTTTTATTCTAATTAAAAACGTCCCTGTTGGTGGATAATTATGAATTAAAATTTAGTTTAATTTTCCCATACACTATATATATATATATATATTTATATATATATATATATATATATATATATATATATACAAATTATACACCCCACACAATTATACAAAACATGTAGAAAATCACTATAAAGATTCAATGTTTTTAGCAAGGAATTACTACTTGAACATTTCAATTCACTTAAGTGAAAATACACTTCTCCAATTTAAAATTCTACTGTTCTTATTAAAACAAAACCACGCAACATATTGCTGGACAGGATACACATTTGAGCAGCATCAGAAACACCTGCAACAGAACTTAGCCAACTGTAATAACTCGGTGTGGCAACGAAATTAATAGGCGTTGTTTGACATTGTAATAGATATCTGTATGTTCCTGAGATATAAGCTACACTAACATATGTAGGTGGTTTTCAAACCCTGCATTCATCGCATGAAAATGAATTTTCTTTGACGAAATAGAACAATTTAATTTTTAATCTTGACTAAATATTGTCATTTCTGTGTTTTACCTACATTTGGCCAATTTAACAACATTAAAATAATATATCTGTTTAAAAGATGAGGTAATGAAATAACGTAATTATTATAAATCAGTGAATTTTTATTGTTACTATTTTTTTCCTTGCCGAATTAAGGCGAAAAAGCTTAGAAAAAAAATTTGAAAAGAATATAAAATGAAGACTCCTGACCTTCGAATACATTAATAAAGTCAGGGTCGTTAAAGAACAAGAGTTGGTCAATAGAGAGGTGATAGGAAATATGAAAGAGAAGGAACTAACCTAAGATTAGATGAAGAAAGGTATAAATTCAGATAGTTTACCTCGGGAATGCTTTCTTTGTACTTATTGTATGCGTGAGCACAGATAAAATCACTGAAAAACCGATCTCGCTATTCACAGTATTAAATAATAAATTCTCACATTAAATTAGACGAGACGTTAACACATTAAATAAAAATTTATTTACTAAGATGTGTTTTAAGGTAAAACAAAAACCCAACCATTTTATTTTAATTTTCATTAACAAAACTGAATCATTCTCTACTTCCAAAATAATAAACAAATCAAACGCTACGAAACATTCAATGTTTTTAGTACAAAAATAGGGTATTAAATTAGATTATTTAGCATTAAAGCTATAAATAATATAATCTCATATTTGAGTGACATTTTCATTGAGATATTGTAATTAACTGTGAAATTCCCCTCCAGGAATAATCAGTTTTGCAGTTAATATTTTCCTAGTTATTCAGGTTGAATTAATAGTTAAATTAATAATATATTTGCATAAATAATTATTATATACCAATAATATGTAAAGTAGGTCTTTTATAGATTAAAAAAAAACTATTTTCAATTTTATTTTTTTTATTGTTGCTAATCAATAATACTTCCATTATGAGTTGTAAAACAATAAACTAATAGGGCCTAAGTTTACACAAAATAGTCATTATTTAGCTTTTTTTATTAATAAATAAACATAACTAAAAGCCAATATGTGCCTATGTATAAGTTTTTAATTGACAAAAGAGTATTTCTCTTCGATCGGATTTTTCTTCATTAAATTTCTTAATAAACTTTTAGCCAATTTCCTTACAAAAAATGACATTTTTGGTGATTTTTTTTTTTGCCTTTTGTTTTGTATTTTTAAATATACATAAGAATCATTTAAATCACAAGAGCAATGTGGTGAATATATAATGAAAGAAAATTCCCCAAAACCACAATAAAAAGGCAAAATAAAAATGATAAAGCACTTATAATAAGTGGTTTATCATTTTTGTTTTGTCTTATTATGGAATTTCACCGAGTACCGACTGTAGTCACACTCACCACAATAAAACACGAACAACAAAAAGACAATAGTTATGTTTATTCTACCTTGCGTATATTTCAATAGCTCTGCTATTACCTTCCTAGGTACTTTACACACTAACCTTATAACTACGAACGCTACTGCAGCGAGACGTGTCTTCCAACAGTCACCTGATCACCTCGGCAGAGTACGATCTCAACTCTGCTTTAATCGTAGTTATTAGGGTTAGTGTGTATTGTAAATCAGAAGAAGATAGCAGTTCTATTGAAATGTACATAAGGTAGAATAAACATAACTATACAGTTTTTGTGTTGTTAGTATTTTATTGTGGTTTTGAGAATTTATTTTTTCATAACAATCATTACTAAATATTTACATAATTAATTCAGAAAAATTTATTCGTGGTCAACGATTCCTTACCATCCTTATTTTATTCAAAATTTCCTTTGAAAATGCTATTGTAGTATTCAACATTCTGTTAGACATATTGAAAAATAATTTTATTGTAATATCTAATAATACAAAACAATTAAATATGCATGAAAGCCAACAGGTTAACGGTAAGTGGGCACCTGATGTGGAAGATGTAGAATATATATATATAATGAACAGGAATCGCAATCATCGCAAAAGCTAACACGTTTTACATTTATTAGATTCGTGTTTAGAGTCTAAAGTTCTATATTTGGAAGCAATAGAATCATGCCTAATATTTATGAATTGTGGTAGTTTTAGGCTGAATAAATGTAAAAGTTAATTTTTTCTTCGACTTTTCTAGTCTAATTTACCTGAAAGTAAATTCAGGAGATATAGCGGTAAAAAAATATATGTGACAAAACTAACAGCAGGTAGTTTGATGGGAGGACTTATTATGGTTATGTATAAAATTTTAAAACAATACAGCTGATTTTTAAAAATACTGTGTATCTCCCTTCAGGAGCTCGCTTATATTGGGTAGTGATAGGAATTATGGTAGCTTTAGTTAGGAATAGAATCTAATTTCTTTTTTTCTTTTTTTTTAAGAAGCCAGAATGACAACAATTATTGTGGCAGACCTGGTAAACTGACTACAAGAAAGGGAGGCGTCATTGATGGTACAATGATAAACCGTTTGGTGGGAAGCAACGGGGTTGGTAGGCCTGATTGATCAAGAGAAGGTGCAGGAAGATACTTGCAGTAAGATTTAGCGATGTTGATACTCGGGTGAAATAGATACTCGCAATACTCGGCTTGGAATAATTGCAATACAGGTATTGTTAGTTCGACAACGAGTATCTGCGCAGAATGATTATGCGCATTATATGTGTGTGTGTGTGTGTGTGTGTGTGTGTGTGTGTGTGTGTGTTATATTTCTATCTGTTAGACTGATCCACCAAGTATTTATTTTTTTAAACAATATGTGATTGACACTTGTAATACGTAATTAAATGTTATCCTGCCTCGACACAAATTCAGTAATTAAACGTAAGTACAATTATTACCAACCTTAATAATTTAGTTATTATTTAAAATAAGTTAATTTACTATATTTTTTTATAAAGATGGTAACCTATTAATATTTATTTAAATATAACTAATAACAATTAAATAATAGATTAATTTTCTTTTTGATAATGTGGAAATGTATATGAATATTATTGTTATTTTAAATTGAACTTGTTAACGAATCTAAATCATTATGACTCAAAATCGTAATGTTTATTTAATATGTAGTGAAAAATCAGCTTAGAAACTAATATAACCAAAGTAGAAACACCGAGCATTTTGTTTGGAATTGACACAACACTAACGAATATCGTTGTCCGAGGATACTCGCACACCGAGGATACTCGCAGTCTAGCACATTACCTCCTCCTTGTTCGTAGTTACGAGGATTTTGTCCGAGTATTTTAATACGAAACCGAGGATTTTAATACTCGGACTCTTCCGAGGATTTTGATAGTCGGATGCACCGAGTATTTTAATTCGAACTCAAACATCACTAGTAAGATTCTTGAAGTTAGCCAAACGGACTTGGTGAGTAAGAGCTTCCTGGGAGAATTGAGACTTCGAACGAGCATCCATTCTTCGTGTATTAAGGAAGTTGTAATTATTTCAGAGACAGAAAATAAAACTATAACGTAGTGTCAGATCTGTGAGTTACAACAATTAGAGACATTCTGGGTTAATAACAATAAAAAGAATATTGTAGCATTGCAATAAGATATGAGATATTTATTCTTATTAATAAAGGTTAATTGAGTACTGAAACACTCGATTATATTGAAAACAAAGAACCCAGGCAGGTTAAAGGAAGTAATCATAATAGTAGGATTGTGGTAATCCTGAGGTATCCTACAGGAATTAGACCTTTCTTCATTTCGTCAAGGGTGAGATCCTTGAATTTGATCTTTCCTCTCGAGTCTCTCACTCTTGATTCGATCCTCATTTTATTAGAATATATTTGGAGTTAGGGTTTCTATCTAATGCTCATTTTTTATATTGAGCGAAAGATGTTTTATCATTAAAAAATAACAACATCGGACCTGAGTTACTAGATTGTATCCCTAACAATATCTAAGTTATATTGTATGTCCGTCTTTACGATGATACTATCGAGAAAATAAAACTTGGAATAAACACTAAGTGAATTTTTTTTAAATACACCCAGGAAATTCCAATTTTCTCGAAGCAGCATGAAGTAATTTTTCAAATTATGGTAAACGTACCTCTTACGATAAGTATAGCATGACAGTTATTTCTCAAAATACGCAAATAAACCGAGTTACTGCCAATAACTGTCTTTTGGCCCTAGTATTATAATTACTCATATTTCATGAACAAAATACCTTCTCTAAAATTTACAATACTCGAATTTTTACGAGGACGTGATTTTCCTTTTCCTTTACTGATTATTTCTTTGAAGTTAATTTTGTTTTATTTGACTTTTGAGTGATCATTCTATTTTATATAAACTGAAACACTTTTCTGTTGGCAAAGAAATAGTTTCGACAATCAACTGTAATTTTGATGCTTTGTCTCGAGGGAATTTTAACACTTCAGGGAATTTTCCTCCCGCAGACCTACTGAAGAGGTTTAAATAAGTTAAACAGAAAATGGTATTTTGCAAGAATCAGGATTAGAAGCTGAACAAATAGAAACGTGAGTGTTCTTTACTTTATTTTTTAAACCAAACCTTTTAACTTGCGAGTTTCTATTGTGACCCAAGGGTTCTTTACTTTGACGTTGGGAGGGGAAGTTATTTCTTATTTTCTTGCAAACAATTCCTACGTAAGTCGATATCGTAAACTTTGACTCTTTTACGTTAAACCAATATAAAAGATAAAAAGCTTTTCCATTGAATTTAAAGAAACTATCTGGCTTTGATCTCGTTCCAAGTGTTCAAGTTTGCATATTTTTTTTTATAAAAAGCTTACCCTTAGTGTATTTTATCCTTATCGGAATCTCAATCCCAAGGGATCCTAACTGAGTTAACACTTTTTTCATGTAGTCTTGGGTTAGATCACTTTCTTTCATATTTTCTAGGGTCTTTTTTACCAACTATTTTACTCTTCCGACCATGATGCAATTAGTATATTACAGCCCTAGGAGTCTTTATTTAAGTTGTTTTACTCCTTTTTTTAAACAATATCCAATATTTTTTAACCTAGTCGTATTTCGCCTTTAAATAACATGAACATATATCTAAAATCGTTTATTCAATTTCAAAGCCGAGAGAATAAAACAAAAATTTGTATTAACGAATTCAAATTAAAATTAAACGTACATATAAATATATCCAGATTTATTATTTCTTTAGTACAAACTAAATGAATGAATTAAATATTAAAAAAATTTAAAATTAAAATATAAAATAATAGTGAAATCATTAACTACATTTGTTTTATTAAAGGTGAGAAAATAATCGGGAAACAAAACTTCCGTTACAAAAATGGCACTGGAATTTATTTTAGTGTTTCACCTATCTCCTCATTTTCTACAGAGAATGTATATAACAAAGCAGACTAAAACTAGATATTGTACTTTCATACAGTTCTACAGAGATAGAACTAAGAAAAAGTCACCATTTTAAAATGCTTTTTTTTATAAAATGTTGAACAAATTATAATACAAAATGCTACCAACGTCTTCCCAAAACTTTTTTGAAATGAGCAATTATTCTTTTTCTATATTTTATCATATGGCGTTAAAAATTTCTTTTATAAAAAAAAAAAATCTTATATTGTTAATTTCTGAAATAATTTATTCTTTAAAAATTAGAACAAACGTTCTACATGTAAAATATATTTCACGACTACGTCACCTTTATTTGGAATAAAAATGTGTACAAACAATTTTAAAATACAATGTTTGCACCAAATTCGGTAAAAATCAAACAAATAAAGTGACCAATATAACAATTAACAATAATAATTATTATACCCATTAACAACAATAGACCACATTATGTACTTCTTTTATTCATACCTAATATGTTTTTACGTACAATTTTAAGTTCTATTTTTGTTACAAATTTGAGAGTCTCTGACAAAATAACAACATCCGCAATGATAAATTTGCATTAAGCAACAATCAATTTATCACCAATCTTTTAATTTTATTACCAGGTAGTTGCTAACAACTTTGTATTTTCATTTTACAGAAACAAGCAAAAAAGAGAAATCATGTTAAACACACCCCTGCAAAGGTTATGTGGAAAGCTGCGGCAGGTGAAATACTCTCAAATTAACTTTCATTCAAGAGTTGCAAATCGACAGAAATAACTTTTTATATTAACGGAAATCTGCTTATTTTATTATATAAGGCAAATTTAAAACGAGATTTATTCATTTAATTTATTCTTTGTTTTATTTAAAAGGCGACGTTATCAAATAGAGAATAATACTCTTTATCAGATAAGTCTTACCGCAGTGAAAATGAGACTTTAACCTCTCCACTGTGTTGGCCCAAGGTAAGTTATTAAAGATGAGAAAGAAAATAGGGCAAGGGTTAAAAGAGAGTTTTTTTTTTTTTTTTTTTTTTACACATTATCACAAGAACAGGTTTATTTACGTGGTTTTTTGTTAAACATCTTAAGGAATGTCCTATGAAGCTAGGAGTTGGTTTCAAATTTGCCAGATTTTTCTTTAATGTTGTTTTTAAGGCATTCGAAATATATAGGCCTTTGTATTTTAAAAATCTGAGTTCAAATTTGACATCAGTTGTAACTAAAAACGTATATTAAAAACAATTTTGAAAAAATATTGTTAGCTTACGTAAATAATTGCTATTCTTAGTCTAATAAACTCTTTAATTTTGTATATATGAAATTTCAACTATCTGACTACTTATTAGTGCACAGTCCTTCATATTTTAATTTATAGATTAAACGTATACATACGTTAGTAGGTCAATCTGTGATATCAATGGTTTGACCTGATATAATCCTGTGAACCTGTGTGTTAGTCCCTGGGGAAATCATATCCAGGTTTATCTCAACTCTCGTATGATTGCAATTTGACACTTGCAGCTGTAGTTGTGCATTCAATTCAAATTAGGGTTTGTACTGGGTGGTTTGTTTTAGAATTATCACCATATGACATACTGTGTAAATTTTAATTTAATTTATTTTTCTAAAGGCTAAAATTGAAAATAATTTTCTTTAAAAATACCCTTTCACTATAAATTTGTGCGTTTTTTTTCTTAAAATTTTCTTTATAAATATAGGAAAATATTTTGAGTGTATTTGGAATATTTCCATTTGAATACATAATACGATTGTATTTCCATGGAATTAGTGGTTTAAATAGCCTTGTTATTACATTCTTTTTCACCGAAACTTTGACAACAGGGACCCTAAAATGTCTGTGGAATTTTCTCAAGAAGTTATTTTTTTCTCGCTTAAAATTAAAGATTTTAATAAATTGGTCACTATTACCTCTTTAGTTGCATTTCATGTAGAAAGTCCTTCATCCAAGCGTTGAGAAAAGTGCTTTATTACAAATATTCATAGAGTGTTACTTATTATTATTATTTTTTATTTAAGCATAAAAAAGTACTTGTTCATTTAAGAAGCTGACTTATAACCTGAATAAAGTCTTATCCACAAGATGTATGTAATATACTAGGACTTGGCTAGGAGCAAGCTTAATAATTCTATTTATCTATATTACGTACAAAATATAACGACACATGAATTTAAATTCAGAGTGTTAAATAAATAATTTTTCTTTATCAAATGTCCAAGGAGCACTGTGATATTTACACTAAGAAAAACGTTTAATCGCTAATCCTCAAATGCCAAGATTGTTTTAGTAATTCAGTTATGTTTATTACACTACAATTATTTACATTTCTCATCTTCAGAAGTTTACTGCTTGCAACAAACAGACGACTATTCATGCCATCTTTTATTCTCTAATTTTCTTACTAATTTTAGAGAATATCCATACTCATAAACTCAGTGAAGTTGTGACAAGATATTTCTAAAGTTTTAGATCATAGAGTTGAACAGAAAGAGACTTTACAAAGATAGAGCAGGGAGGCTGATTTTTTTTAATACAGTCGAAAATACTGAGTTTTTAAATAGCCGTCAACTCATTCGTGTTAGAAAATGAGTTCGATACTATCACAAAGATTATCGATGTTTATTTTCAAATTCACTATTAAAATATAATTTGTTCAAGATTTAGTAATTTTGTACGGAATTGGAAGTTCACTAAGTATGATGTTCTGTTCAACACACCACAACAGCACAATATAGAAAGTAACATAACACAGACCTAATGTATGTATATAAGAATGTTAAGAATACCGAGATATAAAGGTCATCATTTAGTAATGTTATTATATTTAAACATTTTATTTTATAAATATGTAAAATATAAAAATATAAGGACTAACGAAACCTACAAATTTAATTTATATGCGTTACTTTCAATGTTATTATAGTATACATTAATTTAATTTAAAATGTCTAACTCCACTTCATAACATGGAATGTAAACAAATAAAATCGTGTAAAAGAATGAAATTTTAATTTTTTCAAGAGAGAGAGGTTAGGAATTACTCGAGAGTTAGTACTTAATGGCAATCCCTAGGGGCCCAGCTGGGTCTACACATTTTAATATATAGTCTTGTATTAGATCTATAACTTACATCTTTCCTGTCAAGTCTCTCTTAACCAACTTTTGTTCACTACTAACCCTGGCACTATAATGTCTTATAGGACTAGTGGTTTTCATTTTATTTGACTAACTATTGAACTGATGATGAGACTAAGACACGAAACGCGTTTTCACTTAAAACACTATGGTATTTTTGAGGTATTTATATTGCATAATTATACACATTATGAATGACTAGGATACCATAAACATGGAATTTAAAATATGATGAGATCCGGAAATAAAAATGTAGTATACAACTACAAACATAAACACATACATAAATACTTAGAGAGACAAATCACTTATAATAGTGGAGAGAGTGGACTATTGTAAATGTAGTCAGTGAAAGAGCTGACTTCATTTAAATAGACCACTTCTCGACAGTTTCAGCTAATCCCTGCACTGCATCTAGAGGGTATAGGTTTGTTGATAATTTCCCCTGGGAATTGACCGTTATCTGAGTTATGCGTTGTGATGAACTCAACCTCATTAAGATTCAATGCATATCTAGTCGTATTACAAAGTTAATTAGTTTTGATCTGTAGTAGAAACAGATGATTACATATTTCATGATTTTTTTTTTCTATTAAGGAGAATAAACCAATATTGAGCTTGACTTTTAAATGATGAAAATTTAAAGTGTTATATTTTCTATAAATAATAGAGTTATTAACTGGAATGATTTTCAACAAGAATATAATGATATTTAAGAGGTTTAGTTCTAGTTTGATAATTTTATGTCATGTGTGACAGAGGATGGCGACATTTAAATTGAAACTTGTTTGTGTATATAAAAATATTATTTTTCAGGAATTGTGTTTCAGTTTTTTATTGTGTTGAGAATTTCACTGAACTATAAAATGATAGATTTAAAGAAACATGTTTATAAATATTAATATTATTTTTGGTGTTAGAAAATGTTATAAAAAAATTTTGATATGAAATTAAAGTTCTAAAAATTAAATTAATCGCCGTTTTGAAATGGCCTGCTAGACAGTTTTTCATTCTGATATTCTGAGGTTAGTACATGTAGACATTCCCGTAGACATTGTAATTAAAGTTTTAATCTATTAAAATATTTAGAAGAATATATCCAAATTCGTATATTTGGATTCAGTTTTCCAGATAATTATAGTCAATAAAAAAAAAAAAAAAAAAAAAAAAAAAAAAAACACTACAACTATAATCTTGGACAATAGTTTTTTTTTAAATTCATGTCATTTATTTAAATTTTATAAAATGTTTACACAAATTTATCTTTCATGCAATCATTTGGACAATTACAGTGTTTGGTAAATTTAAAAAAAAACGCCGTTTTAAAAACTTATTCCAATTAAACATCTCACCTGTAGATTCCTTGCCCGTAGTTTCCCAAAACATCTAAGTAGGTTGCAAAATGTCTCGCCTGGAGGTTCCAAAGTATCACCTCTATGTTTCAAAACGTCTCTGTTGAAGGTTTCAAAACGTCTCTGTTGAAGGTTTCAAAACGTCACGGAGATCCCAAAAGTCTCACTTGGAGGCTTGATAACGTCACAACTGTAGGTTCCTAAACGTCTCATAATCATTCTAACTCTTCATTAAATAAAACCAACTTTCTTTTATCATATTAAACCAATGCTATTACAGTTAAGAAATAATTTTTAATCCATTTAGTTAAATTAGAATTACAGTATAACAAACACAAAGAACACAATTGTAGTTATAGTTTGACTGGTGTAGCTCGTGTATCACTGAAGAGGACCATCTTGTCGTTGAAACGCGTCTGATACTTAGGCGTATTTTTTGTGAGAATTGTGTTCTTTGTGTTTGTTATACTGTATAATTTTTCTCTTAAGTCAAGCTCAACATTTAATATAAATTAGAATTGTAAAAAATTATCGAAAAGATAAACTTGATACAAAAAATAAACTTTGGATTAATTTTGTCACTATCTGATAACGCATCATCAAGAAAAAAAATCATACAGTTTTCTATCCCATGGATTCACTGAATATGTAGAGATAGCCAACTTACAGGAAAACAAACTCAAAATGATAACATATGTTACGTACGACCTCAAACAGCTGATCTACTGACAACATTATGAATACAAGTTATTATGTAAAAGGGGCAATTAATTTTATAGATTTTATTAATGGTTAACAACGTTACTGAAAGTTCTAGATCACTCAAGTCTATAAAATTAAACTGAAAGTTATAGAATCCGCATTTACTTCAAACACTGAAACAGAACGTTGGTTAACACAGTTAAGGATAGTTTGTGAAAATATTGATTAACGAAATTTATTCATAAGTTATTAGTCACCTCAATTTTTATAAAACTATTATTTGAAAATTTTCCACATTGAAATTTGCAGTTTCAATATTTTACTTTGAAGCTCAGACTCTAAAAAATATGCAAATTAATAACTTTTTGATAAAAATGTCTATTGTTTCAATTAATTTTATTGTATTATAAATGTAATCAAAGAAGATCTGTTTTTATTCAGCCATTTAAAAAGTGTATTAATGTGGAATACATTATAATATTTGATGAGAGTCTTTCAATATCATTAAGTTTCCTTATTGAAGTATATGTGTACTGATAACAAGAGATAAGTTCTAAGCTACTTTAAATATAGAAGAATATAACTTCACTAAAATTATTAAAAGAGTAATATAAACTACAAATAAATTACTTGAACAGAAGTAATAACAATAAATTATTTTTTCCACTTCGACTGTTTTGATATAAGTATTATTAAAACGATAAAACAACTCAACACATACCTTGCCTCCCCATATCCTATCAGGCACACCTGTTACTCCCATTTATTCAGCTGTATTTCCTTACAACAGCAAATTTTGCCAATATATAAACTATACACGTTGTATTCTGCAATTTTGCGGCGATGTTAATAATACTCATATTTTAATTATATCCAAACAAATTTTAATGAACATATACACTATTTGTCGCATGCATAATGTTTCCGTTAATTAAAATGTAAAGCTAATTCATTTATATTGAAAGATGTTTTTTTTTTTTTTGAAAAATAACGCCCTCAGTGTCTCAATATATTGATTACGAGTATGGCAACCTCGAGGGATCCATAAAAATGGACTTGCGATGAATTTATTCGCTGTCAGATATTCCGTTAGAAATATCAGGTTTATCAAAAGTAAGTTAAAACACTAATTAACTATAGTTTATTTATTTTTCAACATAGAACAAAATAAATAATACAAATTCTTTGAAAATTAAACGGGATTTAATAAAAACAACTTAAAATTAGGTTGTTAAAATTACGTGACCATCCGGGGTGGTCGCCATTCTCTTCTTAAAGAAGCAAAATCTGTTTTTCTCTACGCTATGCTCAACATATCTAAACGTTTTGGCATTTATCTCAACTATGTTTTGAATGCTTCTTTCACCGATTTTATCTCTTGCGATTGAAGGCCTTTTAAATGTCTCCAACGGACCCGGTGTTTTCAACCTAATATTTCATACACGACTCTATTGCAAGGACGTAGCGTCAAACCACTGCCATTAGGAATGTTTATTAATCCAGTTGATAAACCCTATTCCCATTCGTAATAACGATAAAGCAATGCGATAGTTATAGTTTAGTTATTATAGCTCATGTATCACTGAAGATGGTGACTGTGTCGGTGAAACGCGTTTGAATAAGTGAACGTTATTTTGTCTCATCTTATTACAAATTAACCACCTACTAGATTGATGTGGTTGAAATAAGTCAACAATTATAAATCTCGGCAACAAATAAACAACAATGGAAATAACAGCTGATGTTTTACAACATACTTATCATTGTTGTATAATTTTGAAAATTGAATTAGTTATAGTCTAGGTGGTTTAGTTATCAGTACAGTACTAAAATATAAACTGTTATTTTAGTGGAATTACTGTTTCAGATTTTTTTTCATAACCATTTTGTTTGTCGTTATAAAACAGAAAAAAAATTCTCTAAAGTGATTTTGTTTATAAAGTTTTTAATTTTCGAGATATTGGACATAACGACAGCCATTTTGAAAATTATAGAACTAAAGTCTTTGCGTTTAGTAGACTTATAAAACGTAACATACGAAATGCTCGTACTATATCTAACCTCAATATATAATCTATTTCTCGAGTTTTACTACTTTCATATAAAATAAAATGGTGGACAGATAATGAAGCGTAATTCAATTTTATTTTTTATTTATTTTCGTTTTATGTGTATAATCCGAAAACGAATAACCAGTTTACATTTTTTGTTACTCCCTGTACATAAGTCATATTTATAAGTCTGGTATACTTATTCCATAGACTATGGCACTTAAAAATGAAACGATGAACGCAGTGATGTTTCTTAACAAACAGACAGGAACTGATTTTCTACCTAAACTTTGATCTAGACGTATGGACTGTCAGAGGAGTGCAAGGTTGCCTTAGACGTACAGCCTCATCTCTACAATTCGCAAAACCATATATAAAGAAATTTCTAGGGTGTGCTAAAAACAAACGAGAGTGGGGATATTATTGAGAGGCAGAAGGTTTTTAATAGCAGTTACACCCTGGATGTCTTGAATATGACCGTACTGTTTGGTTGGATATGACGTTTTTCGTAATCAAAAATATTAAAATTATCATAAATGTAAGACTTTTTTAGTCTCTAAATAGGTGTATTTAATAAATATTTAACTACATCGGTACTTTTCCATATATATATTACATCGCTTATTTTTAAACTGGTTATACTATAATATCTGCTTTATATCAAATAGAAAGACAAATTATGCAATATTATTTAAATCATTCCTTGTGTTAAACAAAATAAATTTAATCTGGCAGTAAGTAAACTTCAAACAACTTTGAATTGGAATGAAACTTTGTCAACTTTGATTAAATCACGATTCTCTAATCCTAGTTTACTTAACTAAAATTAGAAGGAAGAAACAGGTGGCTCAGACTCAGCCTGAATACAAATCTGAAGTTTATAAAGTAATATCTTGTGTATAAAATGTCTTGACACTTTACGAGTTATACCTTAACTCTAAGGGTAAGAAGCGTGAAGGGACTGCAGTTCACTTTCAAATAAATAATTTTTATAGGATAGTAAATATATTAACATATCTTAGATGTATATACAGTGGAACGAAATATTTGGTAGAAGTTTTCTTTCTATTGTAAGTGATGTTTATCATTAAACGACCACAGTTGACAAGAGCAGATAAGAAATAAGTTGTGTTAGCGAAGTCCTGATGAAAATACGCGAAGTATTTCAGCAGTCCTTGAGATAAGAATATTTTATTTGGGAGTGTAAAATGTATACCAAAGTTGACACCAAGAACATTCAACACAAACTAATTAAGTATGTTTTGTTTCAAAAATAACAAATAACCTAACAAAATAAAACTTGAACTTTTATTAATTTGAAATCCAAGTAGTGAGTAGGATATTCAGCATAAATACTCGTTTCTACGATTTTTTTTTTATAGGCCTAAAGCATTTACAAACTATAGTTAGTTTTTAGGCAGTTGTTGTCACGAAAGTTACATTTAGGCTTAGTTTTATTCTTTGGCTGATGAAAGAAGCAGGGAGTTCTCGCCTAAAAGTGTGTTGAAAAGTATTAAGATTTTTAGTAGTCAACGTTTGGTTGGCCAACGGTCAGGGTTAGGCTAGTTTAACGTTTGAAGCATACCTTGGGAAGAGGGAAAACCGTTTGGCCTTGTCAGTAAAATGCCTGTAGGTCTAAGTGCTTGATGCCAAAGAAAGAGCACCACTTTACTAGAAGAGAATAGAAATTCACGTGTGAACTTCTGAGATGAGTCAACATATATATCGCACGAAAATAAGCCTACTCAGGTTAAACAGAGTTGCAAAGTTAGAACGAAAGTAACAATAATACAATTTATAATGTGGTGTATAGGTCAGCTACTAACAAAGCTTAAGTCTCAAACTCTAATTATTATTAACACTTATCATTAAATTGCATTAATATTGTGAAACAAAATGATAAATAAATACTCACTCTTAGTTTCGTAAGTGATGCAGCTGGACTCGATTCTTTAGAAACACTTGAAACTGGAAATTGTGTTGTTGCCATTATTAAAGTTATTATTTTCCAGTAAAGATAAAATTAACCTGCCTCTGCTAATACTCATTTTAAAACATCTCTCAACTTAAACACACTCACAACATGTTTCTCTCATAACATAACCTCAAAATACTGTTGCAGTAAACAACACTGCCAGACAGCTGACTGTTTTACATAGCTGAAAAACATGCACAAAGGACTTGAGAGAACGTCTTACACATGAAAACCAAAGTCAATCTAGCTTAAGCCCAACTGTGGACTTGCGTGTGTCTGGCTCAATTATATGTCAGGACCTTACGCTCTTATAACCTTAAGTAAATACATGAGGCGAGTTTTCAACGTACATAAGTTGTTATGGCTTATGTAGAATCAAATTCTAGATACAATGATCTAATACCCTTAAAATTGTAATATTTGAACTTTTTAATCGACTGGTACTGAGGTACAGATGCCTAATAATATCAAGGTGGTACAATGGTAATTAGCTATAGTATGATATACAACTAACACAACACAATTTTCTCCTTCTATGAGGAAATTCATTTACTCTCGAATATGATATGAATTGAATTTCAATTATACACTTACTTACTTCTCGGCGCTAGAGCGGCTGTATAGCTCTAAGTTCCAGAATAAATCCCCTCCAAGGTCCTCTGTCCTCGGCTTCCCTACTCCATTTCCTAACTTTCAACGACCTAACATCCTGATTCACATCTATCTTTTCCTAAACCTTTATAAAAATGTTCCCCCCAATCTTCTCCGGTAACACTATTTCCCCTGTTTTATCTTCCGAAATTCATTCCCCTTTTTGTACGAACCTTCATAGCCTAATAATTGTAACAATTGACGGGTTCTACATATAAATCGTACAGCTAGCCATTTGTTATAAAACCCCGTGTTTCATTAACTTTAACTCTACCATAAATTTTTCTTACAATCTTCCTCTCTCACCTCATTCTCTAATATTTTTGATTTTTGGTTATTGTACAAGTTATGAAACCAAATAACACAACTGGTCTAACTGTGGTTACTAAGTTGTTATTTCATATGTTCTCGATAAATTTATGAATTGAATGATATGTTGGAGGGCTAAATAATATTTCCCATTGCCAATATGTCTTTAAATTCATTGAAGATCTGATTTTCGTTTGTCAGAAGAGGCCCAGGATAATCAAAGTTCCAAAGATTCTACAAGTCTTTATTGTAAATGTTCATTCTGTGTGCTCTATTACCACCGTCACTGATACAATTATTATCTTTATAAATATTATTATTTAATGAGGGGAGAATGACGGATAACGCAAACGATAATCGTCTGTTTGTAAGTTGAATAATAATTACAGAAGAGGTTTATGTTAGAAAAGATAATGGAACTTAAAAAAAATCTTACAATTTATTATTGTTTACGTCTCAAGTTATAAAAAAAAATGCTAAAACATGTTATTATTACCAATACAAGCGGTACAAAGACCTTGACAAGATGTCGCAGTTGTTGCCAAGGATATAAAAACTGTGAATTCAATGGAGCTACGAATCAGTTGAGACAACTTTGGCATTTGTTCAACTTCCTACAACATTGCTGTTAGTTATTTCTGCTGATCGGAGAAAGACAAGTTTTTTCTTATTAGTGGAGTAATTTATATTTTCTTTACGTCAAACTTTGTATTATCTGAAGTCGTATTTTTGAGACAGATTTTGCAGTTGTCTACACATTTAGTTTCAAACCCACAACTGTGAAAAGTATGGAAATAATATCAATTTAAACACAATATGAACACCTATAAACAATATAAACTCTGGTATGTGTTTAAGAAAAAATAGTTTTGTATATAGATTTTTCAAAATCCATTCAACACACATAATTTAGTTTCAATTATATATTTATATTTGTTGTGACTTGCTTGTTTAAAGACCGAAAATCCTTTTGTACTCGTCCCCTTATACAAATTAATTAAAATTACCCAAACTGTTAGCCGTTTAATACTTTAACATCGTTAGGTTCGGAAGAGAACAAGAATTGGTTAAAAGAACGTGATAGCCAAAACAAAAAGAATAATTCCAACCCAAGACAAAACAAATTAAAAATAGTTCCGGCTGAGTTGCTCAGTGTTGTCACACCGTATTCATTATAAGTGAACCCCGTAAGGGCCAACAAAATTAACTACCATAATAGTATATACATGTTTAGTACTCTTACTACCCCTCCCCCCTCACAGAGGAATTATTGGTATAAATACCCATACATCTACCACCATCTGTTTTTGTAAAATAAATATACGATGTTTCCAGGACGAGTATCAAGCCTAGTTATCAAGTGATAAAACTAGATTGTAAAATATATTAAGCTAGTAGCTTAGTACCGTAAAACTATTAGCAAACAAGGAATCCAGGGGGGTAAGAGGGGGCACACAGCTGACACTATATCGAGAATAAAAAAATCACAAGTCAACAGTTAACCTACATTTAAAAAATCGACCATTTATGAAAACCTTTTGTGAATTTATTACAACACGTAAAATTTGACTTTATGGTAGTTTTTGGTAGCAGTAAAATCTATATTTCACGCTTTATTTTATGAGCCATGCAAACCATCAATATTATTTTTTTACATTGTAATAAATTTTTGATTTTTCCCATGTATTTGATATATTTCTTGTGGGACACAACCACTACTAGTGAAAAAACTAAATCCTGTTTTTCATTCATATAATGTAAATTTCATCGATTTTTACACAAAATGAAAGTAGATACTCTGAAATTTCTACATATCGATTTTAGAGTTATGATTTATATTTGTTCATTTGCCACAGATACAAAAAATAAAACATTACTTTTGACTATATCTTGTTCATTATAATTTTCAATACACGTTTTATAGTGTACACGTAAATATTTTAACTACGAAACCATTTTAAAAGTATAGTTTGGATTTTGTTTATAACTTCAAGTATATAATAAAAAAGCAGTCAGAATATCATAAAAAACATCTATATATAATTTTTTTCTTGTTACAGATATTATTAGTTTGGTTATAATTGCCGAAAGGAAATACATTTAATGTCATAATAATGTTTATATATATATTATATATATATTATATATATATATATATATATATATATATATTTAGCTTTGAGAATTTCACAGCTGGAATGGAGGGATAGGGAATTCTCCAGCTGTGAAATTCTCAAAGCTAAAACACTAACATAACCAACACGGTTGAGTATTCACTTCTGCCTCTTAATCTCCGCAACGTAAAGTTAACAAACTTTAAGAGGCTACCATTTCCAAACGAAAGGTCCTTTTTCATTCGGGATTGCGGTAATGTGTTCCTGTAACAAAGTCCTTTAAAAAGAGGTATAATTCAACCTATGCTTACATTTAAGATTTTTTAGACTTCTTACACAGGACGTCCCCCCAAAGCGAAAAAAGATAGCTAAAATGACCAAAAAGTCAGTAACTAAAATGAGGACATAATCCTAGAGTTTCATTGTTCTGCGTTTATTAATAAAATAAATATTAAAGGGGTTTCCAGAATTTTTGAACACCCGGTATATATATATATATATATATATATATATATATATATATAATTAATAGTTAAAACAAATTAAAAATAATATAATAATTACACAATGAAATAAAACGTTGAAATTTTATAACGCAATTTAATGGAAAACATAATTTTCAAGAATTTGTGTATTTTGATAGTAATATTTAATCGATAATTAGATATAACACAACTATAATATTTAGTTGAAATTGTTATGTTCAACAAAGCCTAAAAATACGCTATCCACAAAACAGTTGCCACTTCTAGGAGAAATAGTATTATTATTAAACTTCTGCAAAACAATAAACAATAATAAAATAATACAATTCAATTACTTTTTATTGCTTTAACATTTGTTAATTAGGTTACAAATTATGTCTACTTCCATTGATTCATTTTACAACAATCACTTATTTGCTGGAATATTTTTGACGTTTCTATTAACTGAAATAAATTAGGAATTTTTCCTTGTTTAATTTTTTCCCAGCTATAATTTATTATTTACATCTCGGTTTCGAATTATAAACCTCTCTCTCTCTCTCTCTCTCTCTCTCTCTCTCTCTCTCTCTCTCTCTCTCTCTCTCTCCTCCCCCCCCCTCTCTCTATCCCCCTCTCTCTCTCTCTCTCTCTCTCTCTCTCTCTCTCTCTCTCTCTCTCTCTCTCTCTCTCTCTCTCTCTCTCTCTCTCTTCTCTCTCTCTCTCTCTCTCTCTCTCTCTCTCTCTCTCTCTCTCTCTCTCTCTCTCTCTCTCTCTCTCTCTCTCTCTCTCTCTCTCTCTCCTCCTCCCCTCCCTCCCTCCCTCCCTCCCTCCCTCCCTCCCTCCCTCCCTCCCTCCCTCCCTCCCTCCTGTTTCAAACAAAGGTTTCTCATTTTGTACAGTATAATAAAATTAGGTTTACATTTTTTAACAAACTAAGTTTACCTTAAACATGAACTAAATAAAAATAAAGTAATTTCTCAACCCCTCTCTCTTATTATACCCTCAGGGGGTCGCCTCTAGGAACACAGGATGTGCAATTTCAAGTGACTTTATCTTGATATACGCTTTTTTCTCTAAGTTCTTGGGTTAGATCCCTGGTCTTTCCTATCATTTTTGTCTTCCTTTCATCCGTTGTCTTTCTTTTTTTTCCTTCCAACCTTGCAGCTAGTAGAGTATTCGAGGACTAGTGGTTTATATTTTATGTTCTTTCTTCCTGTTTTTCATAAGGCAAAGACCGAGAGGTTTTTCCGTTTTTAAGCAACAATAAAAAAATTCAAAATAACTTGTATTTAAAACAATATTTTGTCAGTGGCGGCGATAGCGGGCCCCGCAGGGCCCGCGGTGCGGGGGGGCCCACGAGCTGGGAGGGCCCGCGAGCCTTGACCAGTTTTCGGGAAAATTTTACCAGAACCTGGACCCGCGACGGGCCCTGCCACACGGACCCCCTATCATAACAATATGTTTATGAGTATTGTCAAGAAATTACTAAAATAAGGTAAAATGTCTTGAGACAAGATTGTGCATCGTGCATCCAAAACGGCAATAACCATTATTTTTTAGAGAGCATTATTTATTATTTAATGTCATGATACGAGTATGTGTATTGTTTACCGTTTGGCCGATAAGTAATGCAGCTATCGCTACGTCGCGCATCGCGGTGACTAACCGGCGCCGGCCGGCGAAAAGATAAACATTCGGGAAAAGATTATTGGTAGAGGGGGCCCGATGAACAAATTTGCGGGGGGGGCGCGGGTTCTTATCGCCGCCACTGTATTTTGTAGTTAGTTCACGATTTTCAATTTAAATTATGCAATGTTTAAAAGTGTGAAAATAAAATTTAACACATTTTGAGATAACATTCATAGTAAATAATTATATGATTGATATTTTGTGTTTAGAAGAAAATAGTCTTTAATGGTACCATAATCACGTAATGAACAATAGATATAGTTTACATGGTAATAGATATCAATATTTTATATTTTGCCATTATATTACGAACTACTGATTGTTATATGTATTTCATTTAACCATAAATCCCTATATCTGAAATTAAATTACTTTTATAATTATAAATGGTATATTCATTTATAACAAATGGAGGATGGGTCGTATCTAGGGAAATTTCATTTATCCCAGTGAGAAACATCATTATTCAAACATAATACAAACATTTTCTCATTTCATTTTGTGACTAGGATGTTTATAGTTAGGAACTAGAATCCTCGAAGGTTGCAACGTTGCAGGTAAATTTGTGATTTATTATCTTCTGTGTTTTATAAATGTATTTAAAGTTTGTTTGGAATAACAAAAACTGTTTTGCTGAGGACATTAAAATCTGTGTAGTTAAACATACACTTCTACATACAATGATATACATTGGTTTTTTAAGTTCAGTTTCATCCATATTGTTTTGATTCAGATGAATGTAGAGTTTAAAGCTATTCTGTGAAGGATGGAATATTTATTTTAGCGCAATTTTACACCGAATGATTCAATATTGCATGCAATATTTCGGAGAATTACTTCAGACCTATAAATAATTTACAAAATGTAAATGTAAACATAGGTCTGGAAATTCTTTGTTTTCCGTGTGGCTGTTGTTTTGTAGTTTACAAAAAAAAAGAAAAAATCTTTGTTAGTAGATAAAATGCTGAGTAAATATTTTGTATAAGTATTATTTCTATATTACCAGGAATTTAAGTTTTTAGTTGTTTTGTCGATAATTCGCCTATAGAGAAAGAAATTAGTTTTGTAAAAAAGAGTAAAATCTGAAGTCTCTTGTAAATATTTTGAAATATTGCTGGTTTTCGAGATAGTTGACTTAAATATTTAAAACGTACGTCATTTTGAAAACGTACAAATTTATTGATTATACCAGTTCTTCGTTCAATATTTTATCTACTTTTAAAAAGATAAGAATAACTTCTTAAAAACAAAATTGTCGACAGAAAGGAAGCGAAGCGTTTCCCGACTTGCGTTTATAGAATATTCTAAAATTATATTTCACTCTAGTTAAAACTATCGATATATTGCTGAGAAATTTTAAATCACCCTATATATACAGCTGATATAGTTTTTTCAACGGCATTGCGAGACCATGTATCTGTGACATTGTATATAAAAGCCGTATAGATAATAATTTAGTTAGATTTTAAAAATTAAAACGTAAAAATAATGAAGTAAAAAAAAAAAATTGCTAAATACTTCATGTTTTATATCAATCAAATTTATTTAATTAATTTCAAACATTATTAATATTTTAAAACAGTGTGTGAGATGACAATATTTTCCTCGGTATCATAATTACATCCTAATTAAAAGTGAATAATTACGCTCCAGTTGATTGATAAATTAATTAAAATATCTACGCTTTCTGTTATTATTTAAATTTCGTTCCCAAATTACAAAACAACTATAAGGAATTTACACTAATGATGTGCAGGATATAAAATGACATTGTTAATTTACCATTTGATTGTTATTAATAATTGATTATGTACAAATGTATGACACTGGCATAGTGTTTTATTGTCTCATTTAAATTACATCACCAATTTATTTTAAATAAGACACCAAATATTTATAAAAAGTATTTTTAAATAATCTTAAAAAAAATATATAATTTAAAAATAGATTAGTTTGAATTTATTTTCTAAAATTATTCGATTCTACTACTATTGTAATTTGGCTGGTTTTCATTATTTAGTATTAGTATATGCTAGTATACACTAATGGCACTCTAATGCTAATATTGTTTTTTTCCTAAATTTTATTCTGAGCAATTTATTTGTATTTCATGCTTATTATATGGGTGTTTAAATTATTAATGTTTATGTTATTAATAAAGTTTTAATTTAAATTTGTGTATGTTTTGTGTTTGTGGTAAGCGTACACAAAAAAATAAAAAAATATGGTGCTTTAAAAAAACTTAATTAATAATTCATGTTGATCATTTTTTCTTAATTTTGATTTAGCCGTGGCTGCGTCTGCAATAATGGGGAAAAATTAATTGGTTTTTTCTTCTTTAAAACGGTGGTATATTTTAAGTTGGTACTGTTAGACAAAGAGGTAATTATTTATTTTCTTTCATACATAAATGTTTGTATTTTTTTGAGGTTATAAGCTAAGGAAAATAAATAATTATTGTTATTATTAAACATATTTGATAATAGAGCAAAATTCAATTTTTTTGGAGGAGCTTGAAAGTGAAAAAAATGGTAACGTTTTAAATAATTTATCAGAAATAACTTTCATATCAAACAATAGTTATAGTAGATTTTGAATACAGCTTTAATCTAAATTGAAGGGAAGAAAATTTTTAATACTCTTTACACTATAATCTTCGTGGTAGTTTTTTTTCATCTATTGGTGCTGAAAGGCATATCGTAATAACCTATGACTGATATTTTAGTTAATATTGTTGAATTTTCTATATAAGTTTAGAATAAATATATAAGTAATTTCCAGGCAAAGTAATGTAGTATATGTATTTTGTCGTATGAAGAGGTACACTTTTTGACTTTCTATTAATTATTTATTCCTCATCCAATTATTTTGAAACTTTACATACTTTTAAACACAGTTACCACAAATTTTGTTCGATGTTTATAGAAACAAAATGGCGACAACACAATAAACAGCTGTTGAAATAATTGACAGTTTGTTTTACATTTTAAAACAAATTTTAGAACAAAATTTTGTTTTAAACAACCTAAAAATTAATTATTTGGTCTAAAGACCATTGAAAATAAGTTTATTCAAACTGAATCCATCCCATAGACACACTGATAGCAACGCCTAACCAATCAATCGTAAACCTTTGTAATTAAACATGTGGGATCCGAAGAAGTTCTCTTCGATAAAGCTCTTCAAATCCTCATCATTGTTGCAACTATTGGTGTACACTTTTTGTACACTATTGGTAACCTGAAATTGTTTAATTGATTCTTTTAATGCAACTTTATTAAAAACAATGGTCATGCAAACACTTAACTTTTTGCTCATATTGAAAAAACATTTTGTAATGACAAAGGACAGTAGCATGATATTCAAAATAATTAGGTTTTAAGTTCTATTTTATTGTAATTGTTTAATTTGAATCGAACTGTTGTTTTAAATTTAAATCAAACAGCTGTTTCACAATTCAATCTGCAAGAGTAAACGACATAAAAGTATAGAGGAATGAATGATTTTATTTCCTTGTTTTGCCTTTTTTTTTAAAGTAACACCAGTTTGTTGAAACTTTAACACAAAATTGTTGGTAACTTTATAACAAAGTATGTAAAGTTTCAAGGAGAATTGTATGAGGAATAATCACTTAATAGAAAATCATATTCGTGTACCTCTTCTTGGGACATACCGTATAGTATTAAATATATTAAACTCATGTAACATCCCTTCCAACGATTTGATATTTAATACCAATTAAAATTAATTCAGTAAAAGTTGTACATTAAAACGTAATATCTATACAAATATTATTCAAATGCATATCTCCATAGAAGGGAAACATTGTTGGTGGTTATTGATAAAAGCTTTCGTCTTCACTGTTATGCGACGACCCGCCAAATTATTGTTTCAGAGCTACCACATCCATTAGGCCGAGGTTTGGGGTTTGTGGGCCCAGTTTAGTTGCTCGTTGCAACCCGGATTTTTAAACTATAATATCCTCGCCAGTTTTACCTTGTGTTGAAGAAAAAGTGAGTAGTTGTAAAGTAAAAATATTATCTAAATATTCCGTCATTGTGACTTCAATAAAAAATAAAACCAAGTCACACTACCGGTAATATCATAATGTAATTAATATCTTTTACCTTAGAATGTTTCTCATTTAATGAAAATATTTTGGATAAACGATTTTACATTAAAAAACTTTATAATTAAATATAATATAAATAAATAATGAGCAATAACAAAAAAGTCGTATTTGTTTTATTCTTACTCCATAATATGGTTAATAGTGAAGCAATGACAAAAAAGTATATGTTCCTGTATATCACATTGCTTATTTATTCCTTCCTTATAAACTAATTACCCTACAATATCCCTATTATATCAGTTAAAAATCTAAAGCTGCAATATAGCTTAAATTATTTATAGTATTAAATTTGGTAAATTTATAATAGCTGTAATGTAACATCAAACAACTTTGAAATGAAATGAAACTTAGATTCTCTAATATTCCATTACTTAACTAGCATTATAAGGGAGGAACTGTTGGGTCCATCACAGCTTCAATTCTGAAGTTGATGGAGTAGAAGCTATAAATTAAAAAAAGTCTTGACAAACTATTCTGAAAATAACCGTAATAACGTCTGTCTCTCTCTCTCTCTCTCTCTCTCTCTCTCTCTCTCTCTCTCTCTCTCTCTCTCTCTCTCTCTCCTCTCTCTCTCTCTCTCTCTCTTCTCTCTCTCTCTCTCTCTCTCTCTCTCTCTCTCTCTCTCTCTCTCTCCTCTCTCTCTCTCTATCTCTCTCTGTCATTTTTTAAAATTTATTTAATTAATTTCAATGAAAAACTGTATTTAAGAATAATCGCTGATGATTATAATTATTTTAAATTTAACAGATGAAGTGTTTTAAAATAATTAATATTTACATAGTGTGCTAATATTGAAACCTGTTGAAGTTTGAAAAAAATGTAATTGAAAATGTCAAAATGTCTGCTAGTTTTAATAGTTTCCGAATCATAACTCGTGTTTTATTCAACGTTTATCACACTAAATTAATTTAATCAATTAATTTAATCAAATTCTTCATGCAATGGTACCAACTCTACCTATCCTCTAGAACAAATTACAAGTTATTATCAAGATCGTACAATCTGATTTTATGAGAATTGTGATTTTGTATATATTTCTTATTGTAGCAACTATTCCTAGTTGAGTTACAAATAATGAATAAGTGCCCGAGATATGACAAATTTTGCCCGTGTACCAAATTTTAGTAATATAAGTCCACACATTCGGACCTAAACAAACGACATACGACAGAGACTTTTAAAAATAAAATTTGGACTCAGATAATTCAAAACTAATTTAACCAGAAAACTCGAACTAGATGTATTACCTTTACTGGGTATATATGATGTAGTAAATAGATTTTTCAAACTCATTTTCTGAAATAACACCTTTTTTTAAACATTAGTGGTACTATAATTAGTGATTATCAGAATTTACTATTGTGAGTATTAGAATACTGTAGGTGATATCAAACATGTCTGAATTAGTAAATTTGGTTATAAGATTCTATTTAAGAATTATCGAACTAGTTTTAATCAAAACATTGAATGGTAAATGAAAAAATGGCACAATTTTCATGTTTAAATAATTAATTCTCTTTCTACAGCTTTAAGGGAACTTGAAGGAAGGAATGTTGCAAATACTCTGATGTAACATTTTTCTTGTTTTTAATCAAAAAGCTTCTCGGTCATCATTGCCTTTTAAAAAAAATAATGAAAAGATTAAAAAATAAAGTACCCTAGATATCGAATACTGTAGTAACTTCATGGTAAATAAAGTACCATACATAACGAATATTGTAGTAATTTCAGTGTTAAATAAAATACCCTAGCTATCGAATACTGTAGTAACTTCAGTGTTAAATAAAGTACTCTAGTTATTGAATACTGTAGTAACTTCAGTGTTAAATAAAGTACCATACCTAACGAATATTGTAGTAATTTCAGTGTTAAATAAAATACCCTAGCTATCGAATACTGTAGTAACTTCAGTGTTAAATAAAGTACTCTAGCTATCGAATACTGTAGTAACTTCAGTGTTAAATAAAGTACCATACCTAACGAATATTGTAGTAATTTCAGTGTTAAATAAAATACCCTAGCTATCGAATACTGTAGTAACTTCAGTGTTAAATAAAGTACTCTAGCTATTGAATACTGTAGTAACTTCAGTGTTAAATAAAGTACCATACCTAACGAATATTGTAGTAATTTCAGTGTTAAATAAAATACCCTAGCTATCGAATACTGTAGTAACTTCAGTGTTAAATAAAGTACTCTAGCTATCGAATACTGTAGTAACTTCAGTGTTAAATAAAGTACTCTAGTTATTGAATACTGTAGTAACTTCAGTGTTAAATAAAGTACCATACCTAACGAATATTGTAGTAATTTCAGTGTTAAATAAAATACCCTAGCTATCGAATACTGTAGTAACTTCAGTGTTAAATAAAGTACTCTAGTTATTGAATACTGTAGTAACTTCAGTGTTAAATAAAGTACCATACCTAACGAATATTGTAGTAATTTCAGTGTTAAATAAAATACCCTAGCTATCGAATACTGTAGTAACTTCAGTGTTAAATAAAGTACTCTAGCTATCGAATACTGTAGTAACTTCAGTGTTAAATAAAGTACCATACCTAACGAATATTGTAGTAATTTCAGTGTTAAATAAAATACCCTAGCTATCGAATACTGTAGTAACTTCAGTGTTAAATAAAGTACTCTAGCTATTGAATACTGTAGTAACTTCAGTGTTAAATAAAGTACCCTAGTTATCAAATACTGTAGTAACTTCAACGTTAAATAAAGTATTCTAGCTAACGAATATTGTAGTAACTTCAATGTTAAATAAAGTACCCTAGCTATCGAATACTGTGGTAACTTCAGTGTTAAATAAAGTACCATACCTAACGAATATTGTAGTAATTTCAGTGTTAAATAAAATACCCTAGCTATCGAATACTGTAGTAACTTCAGTGTTAAATAAAGTACTCTAGCTATTGAATACTGTAGTAACTTCAGTGTTAAATAAAGTACCCTAGTTATCAAATACTGTAGTAACTTCAACGTTAAATAAAGTATTCTAGCTAACGAATATTGTAGTAACTTCAATGTTAAATAAAGTACCCTAGCTATCGAATACTGTGGTAACTTCATTGTTTAATAAAGTACTCTAGCTATCGAATACTGTAGTAACTTCAGTGTTAAATAAAGTACCCTAGCTATCGAATACTGTGGTAACTTCATTGTTTAATAAAGTACTCTAGCTATCGAATACTGTAGTAACTTCAGTGTTAAATAAAGTTCCCTAGCAATCGAATACTGTGGTAACTTCATTGTTTAATAAAGTACTCTAGCTATCGAATACTGTAGTAACTTCAGTGTTAAATAAAGTTCCCTAGCAATCGAATACTGTGGTAACTTCATTGTTTAATAAAGTACTCTAGCTATCGAATACTGTGGTAACTTCATTGTTTAATAAAGTTCCCTAGCTATCGAATACTGTGGTAACTTCAATGTTAAATAAAGTACCCTAGCTATCGAATACTGTGGTAAATTCATTGTTTAATAAAGTACTCTAGCTATCGAATACTGTAGTAACTTCAGTATTAAATAAAGTTCCCTAGCTATCGAATACTGTGGTAACTTCATTGTTTAATAAAGTACTCTAGCTATCGAATACTGTGGTGACTTCAGTAATAAATAAAGTTCCCTAGCTATCGAATACTGTGGTAACTTCAATGTTAAATAAAGTACTCTAGCTATCGAATACTGTGGTAGTTTCAGTGTTAAATAAAGTTCCCTAGCTATCGAATACTGTGGTAACTTCATTGTTTAATAAAGTACTCTAGCTATCGAATACTGTGGTAACTTCATTGTTTAATAAAGTACTCTAGCTATCGAATACTGTGGTAACTTCATTGTTTAATAAAGTTCCCTAGCTATCGAATACCGAGGTAACTTCAATGTTAAATAAAGTACCCTAGCTATCGAATACTGTGGTAACTTCATTGTTTAATAAAGTACTCTAGCTATCGAATACTGTAGTAACTTCAGTATTAAATAAAGTTCCCTAGCTATCGAATACTGTGGTAACTTCATTGTTTAATAAAGTACTCTAGCTATCGAATACTGTGGTGACTTCAGTAATAAATAAAGTTCCCTAGCTATCGAATACTGTGGTAACTTCATTGTTTAATAAAGTTCCCTAGCTATCGAATACTGTGGTAACTTCAATGTTAAATAAAGTACCCTAACTATCGAATACTGTGGTAACTTCATTGTTTAATAAAGTACTCTAGCTATCGAATACTGTAGTAACTTCAGTGTTAAATAAAGTTCCCTAGCTATCGAATACTGTGGTAACTTCATTGTTTAATAAAGTACTCTAGCTATCGAATACTGTGGTGACTTCAGTATTAAATAAAGTTCCCTAGCTATCGAATACTGTGGTAACTTCATTGTTTAATAAAGTACTCTAGCTATCGAATACTGTGGTGACTTCAGTATTAAATAAAGTTCCCTAGCTATCGAATACTGTGGTAACTTCATTGTTTAATAAAGTACTCTAGCTATCGAATACTGTAGTAACTTCAGTGTTAAATAAAGTTCCCTAGCTATCGAATACTGTGGTAACTTCATTGTTTAATAAAGTACTCTAGCTATCGAATACTGTAGTAACTTCGGTGTTAAATAAAGTTCCCTAGCTATCTAATACTGTGGTAACATCATTGTTTAATAAAGTACCCTAGCTATCGAATACTGTGGTAACTTCAGTATTAAATAAAGTTCCCTAGCTATCGAATACTGTGGTAACTTAATTGTTTAATAAAGCACTCTAGCTATCGAATACAGTAGTAACTTCAGTATTAAATAAAGTTCCCTAGCTATCGAATACTGTGGTAACTTCATTGTTTAATAAAGTACTCTAGCTATCGAATACTGTAGCAACTTCAGTGTTAAATAAAGTACCCTAGCTATCGAATAGTGTAGTAACTTCTGTAGAAAACAGTTGTTGAGGTGGAAAAGATGTAAGAGAAGGAATCAACCCAGAACTACATAAAAAGGTGTGGATTCAAGTAGATACTTCTTGATTACCACACCATTACTCACTATACAAGCGGGAAGATAACTTTACTACTCTTTTGTTCAAATCATTCAGAGGAGAATATCACAATCGTAGCCACTATTCTTATTTTAGTTAAAATTGTTAATTTCACCAAACGAAATACAACAGAATCGTCCACACCTTATTATATAAAACATAACTATATAAAACGACAGTTCAATAACGAAGTCGCCATCTACAATGTACCGTTTTAATTTAATAGGAAGGTTGAGGAAAGCGAAATGGTAACTGAAACGTCATCATGTATTTCATTAATAGAAACCAATTGTATATTGTGTAAATCGAATTATCTTTCATTTACTGGTTGAAGATTCCATAAATGTTGCTCATATTGTGAATTGATGAATTGATAACTACGTTTCGAATAAATGATTTCAAGAAGGAAAAAAAAGTAGTAAATGCACGTATTCAGTACTCGTGGTACTGTGGAATTATATAAATAGAACTAGATAGGAATATCTAAATAGAGAGAGGAAATATCGTCAATTGTTACCAATAAAAGCTTTAAATTTAACTACAATACGATGTTCTGCCCAATTAATGTTTCAGAGCCACCACATCCATTAGGCCTAGGTCTGGGGTTTGTGGGCACAGTTTAGTTGCTCGTTGCAACACTGATTTGTAAACAAATTATTCTCTGGTTGATTTGACTAATGTTGTTTATAGCGATGGACATGTAAATGTTAAAAGAATTTATGTTTATATTACTTATTTCAAATTCATACAAATTCAACAGCAATATGATGCTACAACTTAAATCCAAATTTACAAAAACAACAATTCATGCTGGAGCTGAAATCGTTCTATAAGGATACATTTCAGTACCGGTACTGAAAATCCACTATATTGATTTATATATTTTCATTTTACGTAATTAGTTTGCACATTGGAATTTGATTCTTCATCTTAATTTCAAGAAGTTTGTTTTGTATTTTTTTCATTTGTTCAATTTAGATTATGTTTAATTCATTTAGGAAGAACAGATAGTGATATATTTAACTTTAAGTGATATCAGATATGACTTTTGTTTCTTTTCATACAAGACACTCTTTTAGTGATGAATAAATTATTTTTGTTTTATTAATTCTAATTAAAATAAAATAGTATAACTGTAATAAAACATACAGCTAAAAATATTCATAAAAATAAAAATACCCATTGTAGTAATAATTTTAGTAAACAAAACACTAAATTTAAGCAAAAGTACGTAGACAGGAAAATATCACAAAGAAAAAAAATCCTAGGTCAACATCTGAAACAGCAATATTTATATATAGTTCCAATTAAATATTGCATAAATTGATTTTTGATATCCTAGCGCATGGAAATGACATAGTTTCCCCTGAAACAGATCTCGAAACAGCAAGAAAAGTCTACGTCGAAAAATCTATTAATATGACGGTGGACAAATAACAAGACTGCGAGTATTAAGTAAGGGGAAGTTAGAAGAGTTCACAGCTGTAAATACGTGAGGAGATTATAGCCCCAAACAATATTAGAAGAAT